>JAOXYD010237152.1:0-17427 GCA_028565735.1 Pinacopodium congolense | reverse complement strand
AGTTGTTAGTGAAGGCCATATCTACATCAGAAGCTGAATTTGAAGGCATAAAAGCCTTCATCCACAACTAAACAATATAATTTAAGCACCTATTTCATCAAGAAGAGGAATAAAAAAAATGAGAGATTGATTAATTAAGGTTATAACTACAATAGAATCTTGATTCGAAGCCATAGAGTCTCACCTACATAACTTAGTAATACAAGTTAGGTAGTTAACTGAACTAGTTATAGAACAAGAGCAAGCTACTATGCCTCTTACTGTAGAAGTGGAGTCAAAGGAGCAAGAAACAATTGAATTAACAACAAATGATAGGGAGTCGACACTCGATGAGGAAATGAAAGATATTATTGATGTTACAGTCATCAAGGAAGAAAAACAAGTACCTTTGTGCTTTAAATTTATTAGTATAATAATTTATGACCATAGGCAGAGGATTGGATATCAAGATATATTTCTAAGCTACCTTACATAATCTAAAAATGTAGACATCAATTGTTAGTTATTGTAGCTCAAGTATTTTCTTCGAACCATTTACTATTTGAAGAAATCAACCGAAGGTATAGATTAAGAAAGAGAATAATCATGCTCTATAGTTAAGGCCATGCTGAAAGAGCTTAAAGAAGCGCATTTTTGGAGGTAACCTAACCTTTATCCAATTAACTTTTTGTTTTTCATCTTTATTATTAGAATATGCTACATGTTAGATTAAGATTTGGCATGATTTTATTATATTACACTTTCATGTTATTTTATGTTTTATGTCTCTTTATTTTCATATTAATTTTTTTTAATTTGTGTCATATATGCTTAATTTTGTTTGAGAGACATTGACTCTAAAATTGATCATGGCCATGAAGTTATGAATTTATGATTGAAATAATTATTTTTTTGATGTTTCACTTAGGTTAATTATCAATTATAGATGTTCAATGAGTTAAAAAGCAACCTTTGCATTTTGAAAACTATATAAGTGACATTTATAAACCAAATTTTAGTGTTAATTATTGTTTTAAATGTGTAATGAATTAAAGTTAGATGTAATTTATGCAAGAATTGTTCATAAACAACATGTTTTATATTTTTATTTTGTATTTCTAACGCTATAAAAGTTTGAAGAGGGTCTATATGTTAATTTTAGTTCATGTAGACCTCATTATCTTTTCCATTATGTTCAATTAATGAATTTATCATGCTACTCTTATATAGTATGTTTGAGTATTGATAAGTTTGAATGCTTTATAAACCCTTGCCTTGACCATTATAGAACACATTACCAACTTAATGCTTTGACTATAATTACTTATCCAAAGATCATAATAATATGTATAAATGTGTGTTATGGTTTATGGATTTAGTATTGGCTATGGATACGAGTTATTGACACCTGTTTGAGTGTTGTTTGTTGAAATCATAAGAGAACAAAGAAGAAGGCTCACAGATGATGCTTGATGGCTATGCACATAAACTTAAATGATACGACTAAGTTTGAGTGTCTTTGTTCTTATTTGTTCTAATTACATTTAGTTTTTATTTTTCATGTCATTTTAAATGTTCTAAACATTTCCATCATATAAGATTTCATTTTATGCCATTTTTATTTTATTTTATTTTTACTTTATCCGTATTAATCTTATCTTTTAGGAAAGCTTGTACTTTGACATTGTTCTTCAAGTAATAGATTACAAACTTTCATCATTCTCTCCAATGTTATCAAAGGAATTGGAATGTCATACAACTTTCTCAATTCATTCCTTGAAAGTGTTTTTAAAATTTAGGGGAGTCTTATTATCTTGCCCTTTTTACACTCTCCATGCTTTATCTTGTTTTCCCTCAAATTGAGAAAATTTTGAATCAAGTGTTAAAGGGTGGAGGAGATGACTTGCTTAGCTACTTATATCACATACTTAATTTGTTGTAAGTCTAATGGTAATTGCTTATCTATTTTATCTTAGAATGATCTTAACCATTAATGAATTGTTAATTGTGGTACTTGAATATTGATGTTTTTATTTAATAAAATTTGATCATCTCTTGAATGATTTCTAGCCTAATTTTTTTCTCCTTTTTATTTTAAGTGATTCGTATGTGTGATGATGAATCTTGGGTATGAAAATAAGTTCAAAGGACTTTTCATGCAGTTTATTTGTTGAACTCAAATATGATGTCATTGCATGTCTAAAAAATTAAAAAAAATTGTGCATGTGTTTATTGAATAAAGTAAGCAAATATTCACTTTGCTAACTTTATATTGATAAAAAGGTTAGAGGGCATAATTAGTACTAGTAACCATTTGAGAGGGTGATATAGCCTATTAACCATAGGTGTTCATGATAAAATGTTCACCTTCATGTCACTTTCATGTCAAAAAGCTAGGTGGTGTCTCAAACAAGCTAAAAGAGTATCTTGGTTATATAAGTGAGAAACAGCCCTGATAGGTTTTTTTCCCTTGCATCAAAAGAATAGGTTACCTCAAAATCAATTACTCTAAGGGGAATTTGAGTTTTTCATTGTTTGTTTTTAACATCCTTGAACTATGTAAAGTGATGAACTATATGAAATAACTTAGATTCTTGATTATGTAAATTAACGATTGCCTTTTCATTAATAGTGTGCTTATATGTGATAACAATTTTTTTTATCATGTTAAAGTTGAGATGTGTGAACTAAAACAATTTCATTGATTGATAATTTGTTTATACTCAATTAGCTTTCAACTCTTGATTAAGATTGATTTAAGTTGATGGTTAAGTTATTGCTTGAGGACAAATAATAATCAAAGAGTGTAGTTATTTGATAGTACCTAAATTATACATATTTTAGCATGTTTTCTTGATTATTTTCTTAGATTTGAGGGAAAACTTCATGCAATTTTGGTGCTTATTTTGTTGATTATTATATATGATGTTGCTTATGTTGTTTATAATGATTTTTCATGCTTCATAGGACTTTGGGGAGCATTTTAATACACTTTTGGTGCATATTTTATTGAGTGGTTAGAGCATCAAGTTATGAAGTTACACACGAAATATCAAGGCCACAAGAAAAGCTATAAAGAATGCATTAAGAGAAGAGCAAGAGAAGCTAAAACAAGTAACAACTCAAGTGTAAGGAATTTTGGTGAAAAATAAAATGCCTTTTAGGAGATAGAGTGGTTGTAAATCAAGTTAAGCAACTAGAGCAACAAGTTATAAAGTTCCACCTAAATCTCAAAGTCCAAATTAAGTGATGAAGAGTTTATAGTGAAAAGTTGGAAAGGCTAGAAAAATCTTAGGATTCCTACACCCAAGACCATGGTTTGGCCTATGCCTGTGGGATTTTTCTAAAAAGTCCCATAGGATAGACCGTGGTGGTGGTCCTTGGCTTGGCACCCCTAATGTATTTAAGCATTTTTAGGGATTTTTCTTAGTGTCTATGGTTTTTTGAAGCCCCATGGCCACCACTAGTACCTTGAAGCAACTTATAAAACCATGTTAACAAGAAGTGG
This sequence comes from Pinacopodium congolense, assembly GCA_028565735.1. Classification (NCBI taxonomy): domain Eukaryota; kingdom Viridiplantae; phylum Streptophyta; class Magnoliopsida; order Malpighiales; family Erythroxylaceae; genus Pinacopodium; species Pinacopodium congolense. Next base: position 13,940 of record JAOXYD010237152.1, on the reverse strand, counting down.
AGCAAGATTAAAATAGACTATCAAATCTAAGAACCTAGAATTAAAGATTAAAGTGGATTTCACAATAAGAATAATTAACGAGTGAAGAAATTAAAGATCTTTGACCATGAACCCTTTTATCCCTCTTCTTCTCATAATCATTGTTATTGTTTTTATGATATTTTTGGAGTAGCTTTCTAATAGGATCTAGATGGATATAAACCCTAGGATGTATTGTTACATTTTTCCTTGAAATAAAGTTGAATTTCTAGTTTTTTTATTGACATATGGATTTAATGACATTAGTTTTTAATTATTATGTGAAGGTAAACTTCAATTCCAAGGATTTGATTGTATATGGTTATAATGATAAATTAAATGTATGATTAGATCAATCCATAAGTGATGCATCTTGCATGGAGAACTAGAGATATGATCTTATAAGATGTCCAAATTAGCTGTGAGCTTAATCGACTTAATAGATTTCATAGAACCGATTAATGCATTCCATTGATATTTTGAGATAGAGAGAATTTTCATTTAATTTTTCAAAGGAATAAGAAATAAATAACTCAATAAATAGTATAATTTAAGTTAGGAAACTTACAATTTAAGATAGTATGATGATTTAATAAATCAAGGTTAAGTAATTAATGCAAATGCATCTTGGTGGGATTAACAATCTAGGTTCTAACGTCATTATTGCTTACTAATTCTTGTGAGTTTGTTTGAGTATTTTTTTTCCTTAGTTGTTTCATGCATTTTCATTGGCAAAACAATTAATCAATCATCTTAAGTAAGTTAGATAGTAAGTATAGGAATTCTCTAGTAATCAAAGTCTTTGTAAATTGATAACCAAGACTCACAATAGCTTTAATTCACTGTGATTGGTGCACTTGCATTTTTACGTCTTTTAGTATTGTTATTAGGATTCTTATGATTATATTTTGTTAAAACTCACGTATGTATGCATCACACACGTCAAAGACCTATACTAATATTGAATTTTTAAAGAAAGATACTTAGGTCATGAACAAACACATAGGAGGCTAAAGTAATGGCTATTCAAAAAGCTAAAAGCTTAATCATCTTCCCGCTAGAAAAATTGATTGGATCCCTCTTGACATAGAAAATAAGGCCAAAAGATATATAAAAATAGGTTATCATCCAAAGAAATAAAGAAATGGCATCCAAGGCATCAATGAAGTCTTATAGTGATGATGATGCCTCCACAAGTGGATGTTGTTGAACCAAGTGAGGTTTCATCTTATTTTGGTGATGATAAAACAATCATGGTACTAATGTTTTCATGTGTTTAATGTCTTAGAAAGATATATATATGTTGATTAAGTGTCATAGAGATAAGTTTTAGAGTTTTGGAGTTTAGATGGTTCTTATATTAATCAAGTGAAGAGGACTCAATTTTAAAGATCAAGTTAGGTTTTTAATAGGTTTATTATTGTATTTTTAATGTAATTTTTTCTTTGTTTCATTATTATGTCCAAAGGGCCCATTTCATCCATAATTACATTCATGTTAAGATTATAAATAAAAGTTGCATAATTCAGAGGAAAATTATTGGGAATCAATGTGTAACAACGTTTTTAGTGAAGTTATTAATGTGTATGTGAGTTAACAATATTAGTCCTCATAGCACCTAAGAGGGGGGAGGTGAATTAGGGATTTTTTAAAAAAATTCTAAGTTATTTCTTATGTTCACCAATATTTCCATTTCGTAGAAGCTTAAACAACATTTGAACACAATTCCTAACTCAAAAAATACTCTAACTAATTTGTGAAAGCACAATAAATAAAGTTAAAGACAATATAAACAATTAAACCATTTTATAACAATATTAGCAATTGTAAGAACAATATAAATAACTTATAAAATTAAAGGCATAAATGTAAATATGTACCTCCCTTTTTCATTTATCTCCAAAATATTTACTTTAATTCTTCACATTATTGGTTCAATAATGCTTGTTAGTGATTTTCTTCTTCTTTTGCACTTGGAGACACCTTTGAAAACCTATAGAACAAATTCAACGAATCTTCCAACATCATCTTGTGTCCATGATGGTTAGTTTCATATCTATCTCAATCATTAGGCAAAATATACACATTTCTTAATCGATCATAACAAAAATGTTCAACATTCTCAAAACATCCACAATATTGGAAAAATACTATGCACATAATCTCTGTGCATTTCTTTTGTCATACCTAGTTCTAGGTCCATTAAAATTCCTAGATGCATCATAAAATTGATAATAAGGTCTCATGTTGCCTATAATGTCCCATCCTAGATACCTTATACATATTTCTAGGTCTAAAAATTATTCTTTGATGAAATTCTTATCTATAATAATCCTAAGATGCATCCCATGTCTTAGGACGAACATTATAAACATTTCTAGATGTGTGCATATGAACATAAGGAACACAAGAATGAGTTGGAATAAAATTTTCAACATGTGGCCTGTATGCATCGTGTCATTTATATGCATTTAAAAAGAAATTATGTCTATTTTTAATGCCATGCACATTGATCATAGATGATGTCTTTAATTCATACATAAGCACATGATAATGAGATCTAGAAGATGATGGCCTAGATAATGATTAGACATACCTATGGATGGCCTAGATAATGATGAAACATACCTATGGATGGCCTAGGTTTCTCTTCCTCCTCTAATTTTTTTCCCTTTATTGAAAACATTCTTATTAGTAGAAATTTCACCAATGCTAGTATGTCCTAGTCTACGCCGATCATTTGTAAATTTTAAAGCTCCTAACAATGATTCAAAATTCTCATTCCATTTGGTGATACTAGACAATGAACTTATATAGGACTCTACTTCATTTCTTAGCTCCTCATTTTATAGTCTACATGAATCAACTAATTTTAATGTTTCTTTACACCTAGTTAGCAATTTATTCTTCTTCTAGCCAAGGATTCTACATATTCTATCAATTCTTTAAAACTATATTGTGCATCACATCCATCATTAATATTATAAGATTTAGAAAAATAAGGTATATCATCATTAAAAGGATTTGCGAAAGTATACATCTCATCATCCAAGAAGCATATATAGACCACTTCTTCGTGCTCACTTTCCACTTCTTCACTTTGATAGTCATTTTCCAATGTATATCAAATCTCTTAAGCACTTCCACATCTTGAAACTTAGTTAAAGTCTTCAGTGTCCAATGCAATTAAAATAATATGTATAACTTCATCATTAAAAGAAATAAATTATTCATCCTTATTGTTACATTCAAAATAAATCTTTATAATTAAAATCTCTACATTATTTAGGACTATGGTCTTTCTAGGGATGTATGGCTATTTTCTACAATTTCCCAATAATTTGTTCCGAAGTTCATGAGATGTTTTTCCATCCTAATTTTCCAATCACTAAAATTATCATCATTAAACAATAGGGGTTCATTTAAACTAAATTCCACACTATCTTTATTCACTAATTTTCTAGAATTAATCCTATATGAAATCTATGCTTTGATACAAATTGTTGGCCCTTATAGCACTTTAAAAGGGGGTAAATTACAGGTTTTAAAAATTTCATCGAAGTTATTTTTGCTATGTTCATCAATATTTCTATCTCATAAAAGCTTTAAAAATATTTTAACATAAATCCTAATTCACCAAATACTCTAATCAATTTACCAAAGCTATATGAATAAAGTTGAAGAAAATAAAAACAATTAAACAATTGTGTGATCAATGTGAGCAACTGTATAAACAAAATAAAAAAATTATAAAATTAAAGGCATAAATGTAAAGAGTTTAAGGGAAGAGAGACATGAATAGTTTATACTAATTCAGAGAGGCTTACTATCACTCTTATCTAGTCCCCAATAACCTATTGAGATTTTCACTATAAAAATCACAAGTTACAAATCCTTTATCAAGGCTCCAAGATAAACTCTCTTTTTTTTATTCTCACAAACTCTCCTTTTTCTATGACTTAATGATAACCCCGTTAATAAGAACTTCTCGTACAAAATAATCACCCTACAAACCACCCTACTTAAATGATGAAACCAAGTGTCTAGGTGCTCACACACCACTTAAAAACGTGTGCAATAATGAAGCTCACAAAGCCTACATAAGAACTCAAACAATACTTAACAAAAAAGCTCATAAACAATGCTTAAATCACTTTCTATGATTGTTTTTCACAATCTCGATGCATAAAACTTACGGAAAAAAAAAACACCAATTTATAGGCTTAGAACCTTAAACTAGTCATTGGTTATCGTTACCTAATATTTTATAGTAACTAATTCATTTTTCCCATTGAAAATTTGTCCTTATACACCTATTAATTGACTTCAATGGTAGTTTTTTTTTTTACACATAACAGTGTTGTTGATGATACTGTGAACCATTGTTGATCTCTAAAAATGGAACTTCAACATGGGTTTATAACAATCACCATTGAACGCAAATTTTAGCCATTGTTGATGTCTCAGACACACAAAGAACTTAACCAAAACAAATTAAATCCAATTAAAATAAATTCCTAAACTAATAAAAAAATTTAATATATTTAAATCACTTTTAACTATCACTAAAAACTTTTTAACTCAACTTATCAAAATCTTACTCAATCATTAAACTTAACACAATCATATTGATTCAATTTACCAAATTTCCTCAATCCTAACATTTTTAATTTTCATCTTGTAACATACAAATCCTCTTAGATATGCATCCTAAGCACAAATCACTAAGCATGAATGTAATATCCATGACACAAGCCCATAGACACTATGGTAAGATCAAAAAAAGACTTACATGTTAACTCACTCATAATCAATGTATCAAATCCTACTATCTTAAACTTGATCCTTTTCCATATTCACCTTCAAGTTTAACTTCGAAGCTTATATTATATCTTGATCTTCAATCTTTCTTTTACATACTTCAACTTGAACTTTAAGCATTTTCTTCATCCTTAAAAACTGAACAAATATATTAGTATAAACGTTTTGTCATCATCAAAACTATGGTGGAACTAACCCTTAGATCAATAAACAAAATATTTTGAATTTTTAAAATTTTGTTTGGGATCATTTAAAAATTTTTCATCATATTATAAATCATGAAAAACTAGTTTGTACGAGGACTAGTTGACTAATGTTGATCAACCAGTTACTAGTTGACCAAAGATTTTGATTGGTTGATTAGTATGCTATTTTATATATGATCAATTGAATGATTTAATGTATCATTTGACCAATTTTTTTTTTATCAATGAATGGTATTGGTCAACTGACATATGCAGGCATTGCAAACCAATAGAGAAAAATTAATAGGAAAATAAATTTAATGAATTTTCATATTACACTATCATAATTGGTTAATGGGCCATTTTTCACTATAAATAGATGCATTTAGGAGTATGTAATGCATCTAAGAGTTGTTTCAATGTTATACATGTTAATTAAAGCATAAAGAGTATTGTTTTGTGAGGTATAGTTAAGTTTTTATTAAGTTTTGATAAAGTTTGTGAATTTCCATTTTTTAATTCATTAAAGAGTTGTGTAAGTTCTTCTCAAACACTTTGTGAGCCAATTGATGAGCTCATCACAAGCTATCAAATAATAAATTCCTAACTACGCAAACTATGCAGTAATGATGAGCTAGTGTCAAACCACAAAGATTCATCATGCAAATGATATTTCAAATGTTGCAAGAAAGAGAAAATAAAACACTCTAAATAGATGAAAGCAAGATAAACCAAAATGCAAAAGACATAAATAGAAAGATAAACACAAAACAAATTTAGGAAAGATGAATAATAATAGCAAAGAAGTTTTTTGGAGATATCTTTAGGATGTCAAGATGATCATTGACCCTAGAATCTAAATAAGAGGTACTCTAGTCATGGTGCTAGTCTATAGGCTCGAATAAGCTATCAAGCTCTCAGTTCTTCTAACTTAGGCAAATCTAACAAGCTCTAGAAATGCCCCTATCCTCATTTATAACTTAGCACAAGTTCTCTAGATTTAATAGTGAAGACGCTTTAGGTATTAAGGAATGACTAACTCAGGCCACCTACTCACAAGCTTGGAAGGTGTAACCTAAAGATATGGAATCCTAGGTTAGTCGATTAAGTATCCTGACAAATTCATCTAACCTATTGCTACTTTCGGGAATTGCTATGGACTATTACGTATCACACGCTCAACCCTAGATTTTGGATTAGGAAATTACCTAAAGGGTAATCAAGCTTAGAGATAACTCCTAATTCATGACATTTAATCTAAATTCCAAACCAACCTAGACAAACAAGCATCTAATTAAGCATAAGTTTAACACCATTCTCACAATTTTCATCCTTTCATCATTTTAATATCTCCAAACCCCTAAAATAAATAGCGACACATGTTCAAACTTCTTAAAACAAAGATTAAATAATCATAATCATACTTGACTAAATAAATGAAAAGTTTGGAAATTTTAAAACACTTAATGAAAAACACAATTGAGCACTTAAACTAATACAAACTTAAGTTAAGTAAGGTATTAATTGATTAGCTAAAACCTAATTCAACAAAGATCAAATTAATATTTTAACCAAAAATTCCAGCGTCTATTACTTGAATAAAAACTAAAATTACTTGAATCAAGACCTAAAAACAAGCACCAATTGTTAGTTACCAAGAATCAATGAACTAAGGACACTATGAATGCATAAAACTTCATGGAATAACACTTCATTCAAGCCAAATTTTAATAAAAAAGTTTGAAAAATATTAAAATCTAAAGGTTAAACAAGAAAGATAAAAGCTGAAAAATTAATAACTAATATAAGAAATCAAATTCAACTCTTTATCTAATGAAAACTTAAATTTCTTCAATTAATAAGAAATTATCTAGAACTTAATTATCTAAGACTTAATTTAGCACTTTAAATAAAAATTCCTGATTTAAAAATTAAACAAAAACTAAATTTTAAATTAACGAAAACTTAAGAACATGCATAGAAACTAACTACTAAACGTAGATGAACTAAATACTACATGGATAATTGAAACTATATGAAATAAAAATTAAACAAATTAATAATTAATCAAGGTAAATCTGAAATTTATCATTCAATATTCGAAAATAAAATCAATGTCTAAAGATCTGAAAATACATGATTTACCAAAGTATTAAGCATGCCTAAACAAGGATTAAGATTCGAACATGCAAGAGAAAACACAAAACTCGGCTAAACTCCCTATATTTGGACATAATGGATGTAAATCAATTCAAATGCAAGCAATAACTCAACCTATGTTATATGAAGAATTTAAAATAACAAAGTCAAGACAAAATTCCAAGTGTGAGTTGTCATTGTTGACAAAAGGTGGAAAGCTTCTCTCATGCTTTATCAAATTCAGCTCCACCATGCAAGGTCTTCATCAATTGATGTTCAACCGTCAACCTCTCATAAGCCAAGTGGGGAAGAGGAAAAAAATAGCCTACAATGCAAAGAGAGGAGAGAGTCCCACCTTTGTGATCTTAAAGGAAACCTTCCTTACCTTTTCTAGCCAACTCTCACCAAAACCTAACTCCATCGCCTTTCTTTTTTTATTTCTATGTGTGTAACCTTTGTGTGTAGTCAAAAACCTCCTTACTTCCCCTCATTCTTTTTGTCATTTTGTTGTCTCAAGTGTGCAGTTGTCCCCGCACCAAAACCTAGGCCTTTTGTTAATTAAAAACCCATGCATGCATGTCCATCGTTTTGCCTTAAATGTATTCCATTTTTGGAGAGCTTAAAATGTAAGACCAACTTTTTCTCTTAATTTAATTGCAAGACTCCTCTTAAATGCTTCCAATCAATTCTAATCTTCTTCTTTATTATAAAAATTTGTTTTTACTAATTAAACCTACATCAAAACATAATATAAACACAAAATAATCATTTAAGAAGTAAAATAGAGTTGAATTTCAATATGAATTCAATTATATCACACATCAAGTCGTTTGAAAACAACCAACATATTTTTCCATTTTGCTTTCACATAAAATCAAGTGTATACTATCCTTCAAGCTTCGGTGACTTAAATATCAAACTACTTCACATATCATAATCTTTTCATCAATGCACATAAATAAAATCAAAGGTAGATGGCATTAATGAAAAACAAGCATAAAATTAAATGGACTTTCCTCACGGTATTCGCTCATGTCACTAAAGTGTATAAGGGTTATGTTTCACTCAAAGCTTCATTTAAGAGATTATACTACCATAGGCTTTCAAATTCACCCATTTTCAACCACATAGAGTACATGCCATCATGGATCAAAAGGGCTTTTACTAAGGGTTATAATGGGACTTAGGTTAAGGTATGACAATAAGGTCAAAGGCTACTCACAAGCATTCACAAAGAACTAAGTAACATGGGACAACCAAGTAAGAATTCTGAGATAAGAAAATGAACGCATGGGACTACAACTACTCAACTCTAACTTATACTACTGTGTTTTATTCTTTTCTTCTTCTTTTTCTATTTCTCTCTTCTTTTTTTTTATTGTATAAAACTAAGCATGAAAGAGGACAATAGTAGCACAAATCAACAACAAATGAGTAGATGTACCTCTAAAATATCTCAAAATAGAAAACAAAACAAAAATCCCTAAACCCAAGACATCAAATACTTAACACTTAATTTAACTTGTGACAAGGTAAGGACAAAAGGTTTTCATGTTTCAATGCAAGGTGATTAATTTGGAAACAAATAAGGTTAAAGGCTCAAAGGGGTTTACAAACGAAAAAATGACTTGGTGGGCCATTTAAGCTAAAGGTTAAAAACAAAGAAGGCCTTTATCATGTCCATAGAGCATGAAACTAGTGGTATCAAATAGGTTCAGACCAAGTTCTGAAGGTAATCCACATAGAGAAGCATCACACAAAACAAAAAATATAAATGACTATGAGATGCAGTCATATAGCTTAAATCCTCACATGTGCTTAAATGAAAGCCATCAAAATTCCATACACTGCCCCATCACTCAAGCATCAGTTATTAACTAAGCTTATGCACCTAACTACTTCAATCAATCTATTCCTTATCCTCTTAAGCTGCCTAATCCAAATTCATGAATACAATTCAATTCTCAATCCAACTACTTTGACAAAATCGTATGGTCAAATTTATCAAATTTAAGCGTAAAAATTTTAAACATGGGACCCAAGTTAGCTACCAAAGGAGTTACAACCATTCAAGTGTGTGTCTCTCAATGTTAACATCATACACAATCTCAATCCCCCCCACTTAATATTAACATTGTCCCTAATGTTCCAAGATTCACATGCAAGCATATATGGATAAGGAAAAGAAAGAAATTCCCTGAAGAGGATCATCCAAGAAACTCTTAGCCATCAACCACCCAAAACCGACAAAAGAACTCAAAAGAAACATAACTGAAAGCAAAGCATTAAACTTAAAGAAACACAACTGAAATAACTAAAAAGAAAAAAAATAAAGAACTACTATCCTACTGAGAACAAACGTTGTGATCAAGAAGGAGAAGATGGTGAATCATGGAGGGTAAAGCGCTCCTTTAATTCATCCACAAACCAAGGCAAGTATAGTTTGGCTCGTTGTCCATTTACCTTAAAGGGCTATTCATTTGCTCTTTTCACCTCAAGAACTCCAAAAGGATAAACTTGCAGCACCTCAAACGGACTATACCACCTTGACCTAAGCTTTTTTGGGAAAAGGTGAAGACGTTATTTATAGAGTAATACCTGATCGCCTACCTGAAAGTCTCGGTGGAAGAGCTTCTTATCGTTCCACTTCTTCATACGCTCCTTATAAAATATTGAATTATTATATGCATCCAAAGGAAACTCCTCAAGCTCATAAAGCTGTATAAGTCTCTTGGCACCTGCAGAAAATAAATCAAAGTTTAGAAATTTAATCACCCAATATGCACGATTCTCCAACTCCACTGGGAGATAACAAGACTTCCCATATACTATCTTAAATGGTGGCATGCCTATGAGTGTCTTAAAGGAGATCTTATATGCCCAAAGTGCATCTCTAAAATTTTCTTAAGCTCCCTGTTAGAAACCTCAACCTACCCACTAGTTTGGGGGTGGTATGGTGTAGTAACCTTGTGGGTCACCCCATACTTAGCCAAAAGAGAATAAAAAAGTTTATTACACAAGTGTGATGCCCCATCACTAATGATAACCTTGGGTGTGCCAAAACGTGTAAAAATGTTCTTCTTTAAAGACCTAACAACAATCCTAGCTTCATTTGTGGGCAATGCCACTACTTCTAACCGTTTGCTAACATAATCTATTTCAACCAAAATATATTGATTGGAGTAAGACTTAGGGAATGGTCCCATGAAGTCAATGCCCCAAACATAAAAAACCTCACAAACTAGTATGTTAGTCAATGGCATGTCATGTCTCTTACCTATGTCCCAACCCTTTGGCACCTATCACAAGATTTGACAAATGCATATGCATCCCTAAACAATGTAGGCCAATAAAAACCACACTCTAAGACCTTATGAGCTGTTGTCGATGCATCATAATTTCCCCTAGCCTCCGTATCATGGCAATGATGTAACACAGAGGACATTTCCTCCTCAAGAATGCAACACCTAACAATTCCATCCACATAAATCTTGAAAAAAAAAGGATCATCCCAAAGATAGTGTCTTACTCACTTAAGAATTTCTTCTTTTGGAAATAAGAAAAATTCGCAGGATAGATATTACTAGCAAGGTAGTTCAAAAAATCTACAAACTGAGGAGTAGCTGTCACAGCCAATAGATGCTCATTACAAAAGATCTCCTGGATATCCTTCTTCAATGCACTCTCCATGTCGACTTCATCTAACCTTGACAGGTGATCAGCTATAAAGTTCTCAGCTCCCTTCTTATCCCTCAATTCGATGTCAAACTTCTACAAAAGCAACACCCAACGAATTAGTCGAGGATTGGCATCGAGTTTTGTCATCAAGTACATCAAAGTTTTATGGTCAATGTAAACAATGATTTTAGGCAAAACCAAATAAGATATGAATGTATCAAAAGTAAACACAACTGTTAACATCTCGTTTCTATAATGGGATAGTGGCATTGTACGCTACTCAAAGTCTTGCCTGCATAATAAATGGGGTGAAAAATCTAACCATGTCGTTGGCCTAACACAACCCCCACTACAAAATCACTTGAATCACACATTAATTCAAATGGAAGAGACTAATCACAAGATACAAGAATATGAGTAGTCATAATCATATCCTTTAATAATTGAAAAGATGTCATACACTTATCATAAAAAACAAACACAACATCTTTTTCAAGTAACTCAGTCAAAGGTCTACAAATCCTAGAAAAATCCCAAATGAAACAATGATAGAAATCAGTATGGCATAACAAACTCCTAATGGATTTAACATTTTTAGTTAGAGGAAGTTTCTTAATGACATTAACCTTTGCTAGATCTACCTCTAGACCTTTGCTAGAAATCTTGTGACCGAAAACAATGCATTCTTGAACCATGAAATGACATTTTTCCCAATTAAGCACCAAATGAGTCTCCTCACATTTGATCAAGACTTTCTCTAAGTTATCTAAACATGCATCAAATGAAGCACCAAACACAGAGAAGTCATCCATAAATATCTCAATGCAAGAATCAGGCATGTCAGAAAAGGTAGCCATCACGGATCTCTGAAATGTAGCTGGAGCATTACATAAACCAAATGGCATGCATCTATATGCAAATGTACCATAGGGACATGTAAAAGTAGTTTTCTCTTGATCTTCCAAGGCTACCAGAATTTGTAAATATCCACTATATCTATCTAAGGCATAGTAAAAATCATGTCCAACTAACTTCTCAATCATATGATTAATAAAAGGCAAAGTAAAGTGATCATTTCGAGTGGCATCATTTAATTTCCTATAAGTAATGCACATCCTCCACCTAGTTACCTTCCTAGTAGCTATCAGTTCACGCCTTTCATTTTCTACAACAATGGGGTCTTCTTTCTTTGACACCACCTGTACAAAGGTCACCCAACAAGAATTAGAGATATGATAGATAATACCTACATCTAAAAGCTTTACTACCTCATCCTTGACAATGTCCTTCATGTATGAGTTGAGTCTCCTCAGGGGTTGTACCAATGCCTTACTTCCATCCTAAATGAAAATGTGATGTGTGCAGAGAGAGGGGCTAATAACCTTGATGTCCGCAATACTCCATCTAATAGCCCTCTTATGATCTCTAAGTACCCTCAATAACTACTCCTCTATAACATTTAACAAACAAGAAGAAATAATAACCAGTAAGTGCTTAAGTCGGTGTAAAAATACATACTTCAAATGATCAAGTAAAGATTTAAGATCAAGGGATGGAGGCTCTTCAATTGAAGGCTTGGGTAATGGTTTGGCTGGTTGTTGGAGAGGTTCATATGTTCTGTACTATGTCTAAAATGCCTGCTCTAATTCAGCTCCAATATCCTCCAACTCTTCTAGTAACTCCTCATCTAACTCTTCAAACATAAATTTCACTTCCCATTCTAACACAAACAAAAGAACAATCAGAATCAAGAGAATAAACATCAATAAAATTACATGAGTCAAAATAAGAAGGATGCTTCATCGTATTGAACACATCAAACACAATCTCTTCACCTTGAAATCTCAAGATGAGCTTTCCTCTCTGAACATCGATGATGGTCCATACAGTGGCCATGAAAAGTCTTCCAATGATAATGGAGATATCTCTATCTTCCTCCATATCAAGGACCAAGAAGTCCGCCGGGAAGATGAACTTCTCGACCTTTACCAAAATGTCTTAAATGATTCCCTAGACTTATTTGCCAACTAGAGTGAAACTATGGTGGGCTTGGCCTCTGCCAATCCTAGCTTCTTGAAAATAGAAAGAGGCATTCAATTCATACTTGCACCTAAATCCATCAAAGCCCTATTAATATGTAAATCACTAATAGCACAAGGAATAGTGAAACTATGTGGATCCTTAAGCTTCGATGGAAACTTCTTTAGAAAAATGGCTGAACACTCCTCATTCAACTACATGATTACATATTCTTTAAGCCTCCTCTTATTGGATAAAATTTAGCATATGAATGAATTTGTGCAATAGCCTCCGCAAAAGGAATGTTTTTTTTTGAAAAATTAAATGAATCAATTAATGAAAAGATACTTAAACATCAGTTGGACCAACAAAACTCACACACGCATCACTCTCTGCACGTACATCGTCCCTGAACCACCCACGTATCAACTATAGAACCAAACCCACTAAAATATCTCTGGAAACTCATAACTCAAGGTCCTTCTCTCCATCCTCTCATTTCCTACGAAAAAACATAGAAAACAAAACCCTAATCACCACATCACTAATCCATCTGACTCCCATCTCCTTCTTCTTTTGAAACTTCACATAGAAGTAGCTACGATCCGTCAGATCTTCATGAAACCTGGTCTCTTCTTTGCAGCTTCTCAAGGAGGGTGTTAGACCTTCACATCTACGGTAATCGCTTGTCTCTTCCTCTATGTCCTTCTGACCATCATCTGAACATAGTGTGCTCCTTTTACAGGTCATTACTGCTACTGATCGGACCCCCAGATACCCACTAATAAGGTATGTCGCTCCGATTCCCAACCGATTTTGCTGCCTATTTTTAATCTACTTGCTAAACACTCTCGTTAGATAGCATGCATAGTTACTTTTGATAGGCACTATAAACTGATTTTCTAAACTAGGGTTGAATGTGAACAGACCCCTTCAAAAACCAACGAACCCTCTGATCCTTTATTAGCTGCTTAGTCATAAAAGGTTCATACTTATTCATAATATGTTCCAACATTCGAGTGTTTGTCTAGAACAGATCCCTGATAGCTTACTGATCATGATTTGCTCCCTTATCCAGTA
>JAOXYD010237135.1:0-17428 GCA_028565735.1 Pinacopodium congolense | reverse complement strand
TGCAATCTTTAACTTTGATGATCGATGCTTGCATTCTTTTAAGGTGTTAAAGGAGAAGCTCACTAGTGCACCTATTTCCTAACACTTAAAAAACTTTCTTAACTCATATAAGCGTCAAAGAATTTCCCAAAATTTTTTTACTTATCAATAGGATTATTTTAAAAGCATTTCCCATGTGTTTCCTCTTAATTATGCAACCCATAAGTATAATCTAAACATGAATGTAATTATGCATGAATTGTGCCATTTAGATGCAATGTATAGATCAAGTAAGACTTAATTCAAAACTTATAGTATTAAGCCTATTCAAAACCTAATTTGATCTTCAAACTTGAGTCTTTTTAGATGATCATCATAAGCTTCATTTAAGCTTTAAAATTGTAAAACTTATGTTCTAAATGCTACTTCTACATACCTATCTTTCCTAAACCTTAACACAACAAAGTCATTAATATCAAGATTGTTATGTCATCATGAAAACTAGGTGGAACCACCCTTGGTTCAATAAGGTCGTGTGTGGATTCTTGGTCAGAGTTTCAAAGAGGGAAAGTGGTTGAAGATTGGTAGAAGGAAATTTTGTCTCTAGTTACTAGTTTGGTTTAGGATACTATTTGGTTAGAAGGTTTGATATATTTATATGATGATATGTTGCTAAAACCTTTGGAAGGCTAAGGAGTCCAAACTAGCCAATCTGATTTTATAGAGTCTAGTTGGTAGGACATGGTTTGATGCTAGAGGAGATTGATGGTTTCATTATTTGTATGAACTCCATCAGTTGTTCGTAATGATGGCAACCTCTCTTATACTATAATGTAACCCCAAAACGTGTATTTACTTTGGAATAAGTAGGTTGTTCATGTGGGTTATTGATGGTCTACACAATTTAATCTTCTAGAAAAATTTTGGAACTATTTTTCAAAATGAACTATTGGTTCTAAATGACATCTAAGAAGGGAGAGAATTAGGTTCTAAAAAATTATGTAAATTAAAAATGTCAAAGCTAAACAAATAATATTGGACTGCACAAATAAAAGGAAATAGATTTGTTGTAAAAATAAGAACAAATTACAAATGATGAATAAAAAAATTAACAACTTACAAACTACTTGTTGGTTTATGGATAACCTTTTTTTTTCAAGGTTCAAGAATAACCTTTGACAAGTTATTTTTATAGGCTCAAGAATAGCCTCACTTGTGATTGCAATACATTGAAACTCTTAACCACAATATCAAATTCTCACAGGACTCAAATAAGAAAGCTTTTCAAACACTTATACGAAACACAGGCTCATTCTTTTCTCTCTTTTTTTTCTTTGACTTCTTGTTTAGACTTCAACTTATACTTCTCATCAAGGTTAAGGAAATAGATTTGTTGTAAAAATAATAAAAAATTACAAATGATGAATACAAAAATTAACATTTTACAAACTTCTTTTTGGTTTATGGATAACCCTCTCTTTTTTTTTTCAATGTTTAAGAATAAGAATAACCTTTGACACATTCTTTTTATAGGCCCAAGAATAGCCTCACTTATGACTACAATACATCCAAACTCTTAAACACAATGTCAAATTCTCATATGACTCAAACAAGAAAGCTTTTCAAACACTTTTACGAAACACAGGCTCATTCTTTTCTCTTTTTTTTTTGTTTCCTTGCTTAGCTTCCAATTTATACTACTAAACAAGGTTAATTAGCTGTTGGGAGAACCACCAACGTTTATCTCTGCATTAATTCTTGTCAGTGTTGTGCAATATGACCGTTCCTAATAATTTGTTGTGCATAATCTTCTTCATTCAGTTGATCAATAGACACCTTTGGTTGACTGATATACACCTTTGGTTAACCAAGCTTTGTTATTTTTCTTCATTCGGTTGGCCGGTAGATTTAGTCAATCGACCGATATTTTTTCAATCGACCGGTCTTCTTATTCGACTAACTAATCTTATGAGTAACAAAATTCGGTCGACCTAACTATTTACATCAGTTGACCGGTCTTTGGTTTTGATGCTTTCGGTTGACCAATGTGTATTCAGTCAGTTGAACTTCATTCAGTAATGACCGTTACACCTTGATCAACATTTTTCTTTGGATATACTTATCTTTATAGCATTCTTTAAACAAACAAATTGGTAGAAACAGTGTTTTGTCATCATCAAAATTTGGGTGGAGCCTCCTTTGGTTTAATAATCTCCCTCCTTTTATTGATGACAAACTAAGTGATATTAAAACAATACAATTAATAGAATAAATGCAATAAGAGTTCAAGTTTCATATCTAACCGACTCCCCCTCACTTCATGCATATCTAACTCCCTGTAACTCATGCATAATATCAATGTCACATACATCTCCCCCTTTTTGTAATCAACACAAAGGTGTAAACATAGAAATGAAAGAGAATGAATATCGATCATACTAATTTCCCTCCTAGTAGTACAAAAATGATCTTCACACAACAATTAGTAAAGATATCTGCTAGTTAATGTAATGTATCATCAAACTCAAGTTCAATATCTCCATTTTCCATATGATATCGAATAAAATGATAACAAATTTCAATATGTTTAGTCCTAGAGTGTTAGATGGGATTCCTAGTAAAAGAAATGGTTCTTGTATTATCACATCAAATGGGAATTCTAAGAAGACGCAAATCATAGTCTTTAAGTTGTTGTTTAAGCCATAAGACTTGAGTACAACAACTATTGATAGCCACATATTCAACTTTTGCCGTAGATAATGCAAAAGAAATATGTTTTCGATAAAACTGCAAAACTAACGCACTTCCTAAGAAATTACATGTACCAGATGTAATTTTTCTATCTAGCAAACTACCCACATAATCAACATTAGAATACCCAATTAAATCCAAACAATCATTTTTAGGATAACAAAGACTCAAATACAATGTTCCACTTAAATAGCTCAAAACACATTTAACAGCTAGTAAATGTGATTCTTTAGGAGAAGATTAAAAGCATACATACAAACAAACACTAAACATAAAGTCAGGATGACAGGAAGTTAAATACAACAAACTACTATTGCATTGGTTAGGTGACTTTAAAACTTTGGGTGATTTTGAAATGATTTTACTTTGAAAACAAACAAAATTAAGGCAAGTGCAGTATCACAAAAGTAATAAAGTAGAGTAATTTTCAAACCTTGAGTTTCGAACCCACCTAGAAATTGTTACTTAATTACTTGGTTGATTAGATTACAATTATTTAGGAAAAATCTAGACAATTTGATTAAAATTGAAAAATTACTTAAAATAGGCTATCTTGGTTTAAACACTTCAAAAATGATTTTTAATTGCTTTTGAAAAATTCTAAAAAAAAACAAATGTGTAAATTAGCTATGGATTAGATGATTGATGATTTAATTGAGCCTTAAAATAGATTTAAAGTCTGATTAAAGTCCTTCACAAAATCAAAACAAGTAAATGGGCTTTAATTTCAAGAAGGCGAGTTTTGAAAAATTAATCCCAGAACTCCAACTTTCACAAAAAATTCAGGTTTGGTCATGAAAGGATTAATTTGTGTTGTTTATTGATTTTTTAAACACTTCAAGATGATTGCTCATGCTTAAATTATCTTAAACACTAATCTTAAGTGGCCTGCTTAAAATTGGTTCTTTCAGACCTTCAATAAGAAAAATACAGACATTTAAACATGCAATGAAACTCTTTAAAATCATCAAAACATCAATCCATAACAATAGAAACGATTAGCCACACATTTGCATTAAGACATACAAGATATGCAATTTATACAACATGCTTTGATAGATCTGAATATATGAGCTTAACAATAAAGTTTGGATGATACAACAAATCCCAGAAAGATTTCTAGATGTTTCTTGAACTCCCAACTTGAATCTGAACTCCAGCCAAGCTCTATTTCCTTAAGATCATGTAAAAAAATCAAGAATATTCAAAGATGTAAGCGTAAAAATAACAACCTTGATTAATCCGAAAAATAGTTCGAGAACAAGTCATATAAAGTATTTGACTACTCATAATGATAAACAATCCACCAACAATCATGTTTTCCATGCTAAAAAGTAATAAAGAAAATAGGAAAAATAAAATAGATGGAGCTTTGAAGGTCTTCTCTTCACTTCAAGAAAGCTGGAAAATTGGGTGTTATGATGTCTTTATGATTTCCTAGGAAGATTGTGTTTTCTTCTTTTGGGTTCCACTAAAAACCTCTTCCTTACCTCTTTTGGATGTTGTCTAATGAATGTTGGAGGCTTCTAGGGTTTCGAACCCTTAAATATGTCTAATTGAGCATCCTAATACTTAAAATCCCATGTTTGACTTGTACATTAGTCAGCTCCACTATCACCATCATGGCCAGTCATGATCGTGATAGAGGTAGGCTATCTGGGATGGGTCACGATTGTGACCTGCCACGATCGTGACCTGCTTCCCACAATTTTGAACACACTCCACTCTTTTGGCCATAACTCCCTCTCCAGACCTTTGATTAACTTGAAATTTGAAATAGAAACTCCTAACATCTTGCTCTTCCTCTCCACCTATTTTTATAACCATCCAAACTCTAAATGTCTACTTATTGAGCCTTCAAAATCACTAGAAAAATGTCAAAGTCTGAAATCTTGTTTCCTTCAAATACCATGAAAAGATGCAACTGATACAAAAGATCAAATATAATAAAGCTAAAACATTTAAAGAAACACTTAAAGAACCCAAAAATAACCTAGAAATGTAACCTAAAAACACACTTATCAACTTTCCCACCCTTAAACCTTTGCTTGTTCTCAATAAAAAAAAAACACAACTAATCCATCCTATCAATTCACCTTTACAAGGATTAAGAGCATGAAATCTTTCAAACTTCTGCCAACTCAAATGTCAAGCAACTACACACATTTTTCATTAGTATACATAAACAAACTCAACTTATGACAATAAGGATCAAAGGCAAGAATAAAATCAAAATGGATCTTCCTCCCCGAATTCACTCATTTAACTTAAGTGTTTAAAGGTTTGTG
This sequence comes from Pinacopodium congolense, assembly GCA_028565735.1. Lineage (NCBI taxonomy): Eukaryota > Viridiplantae > Streptophyta > Magnoliopsida > Malpighiales > Erythroxylaceae > Pinacopodium > Pinacopodium congolense. The sequence continues at coordinate 12,410 of JAOXYD010237135.1, read as the reverse complement.
TTTCACTTAAAAATCTCTATAGGACATTATAGTACCATTGACTTGTAAATACACTAATTTTCTCTATAGTGATTACATGCACAAATAGATCAAAAGGGCTTTGTGAAAGGGTGCAATAGGGATGGGGTTTAAGGTATGTCAAAAAGGGTATAAAAGGTTTTATCACAAGTATTCATAGAACACTAAGCATGAAAAGGGACACATAATGACTTGTGAGACATGCAAATGGATAAAACTAACTATTTAGCACTTATTTTTGCTACTAAATGTGTTTCTTTTCCTTTCTCTCTCTTTTTTTTGGTTCTTTTTAAAATTTTTATTCTCTTTCTTTTTCTTTGAGCAATAATAGATAAGAAATAAATAAAATAGTAGCTAAATGTAATATGCTCTATGAGTAGAAGTACTAAAAACTTCTCAAATAATCTAAGAAAGAATTGTAGCCAAAAGTACCAAAATAATGTAGACTTAGCACACTATTAAACTTGTGATTGGGTAAGCTAATGGAGATTAAGGTTTTAAAATGGGGTGTTTTCTTCATGAAATAAAAAGGTCAAAGGCTGAAAAGGGTTTTCAAGGGACAATGACATAGGTTGGTCATTTAAGCTAATGTTTAAAGAAAGAGGGGCTTGATCACTTCTGTTTAGCATGCAACTACTAGATTCAAATTGGTTCAAAGCAAGTTCTAGAGGTAACTACCTGTGAGAGTATCACATACACAAGGAATGAAATGACTTTGGAATAGAGTCATATAGGGTCAATCTCCTCACTTAGGCTCAATTAAAGATCATTCATGTTTTTATACATCACCTAATCACTCCAATGTCAATTTCTGGGTAGGCCTATTTAACCAACTATTTAAGTCAATTCACATGAATCACCTTCTATCCAAGTGACCTAATTCAACTTCAAGTATGCATCTTAATCCCATTCCGATTACTATGATAGAATTTTATAGCAAAAAATCATTAAAAAATTTCAAATTCAGGGAAAATGATATGAAAACATAAAAAACTAATACTAAAACCCTATCATGCATCTTAAATGACATGAAAAAAATGTAATGAAAACATAAACACCAAACTCCACAACATAACATGAAACAATTAGCTACCTCCCCCACTTGAAGGACACATTGTCCTCAATATGTGAACAGGTTCACCAATAAAAAAAAAACAAATTCACAAGAAAAACAAATTCAAAAAGCACAAGGCATAAAAACATAGGAAAATAGACAAACAAAAGAAACAAATAACAAGTGAAAAGCAGGAGTAAGAGAGCTTATGGAGAGGGAGGGGGCAATGGTGTTAGTGAGGGGACTTGGAGTCCTTGCATTGCCCAAGACTTGTGGAGCTTCCTTTCCAGATGGTGCTGACACCAGATCACCATTTGCAATTACTCATTTAGTGCAGCTAACTGCTCCTAAGTTTGACTATTCTAGCCTTCGAGGTTCCATCCCGCTTCATTTGAATCCTCACTTGAATCATCATCATACGGAGGGGCATTCCTAGGGCTTGAAGGTTCGTTAGAAAACCTTTATTTGATTATAGTGCATGTCTGAGGATGTCAGAGCTCCACATTACTATGGCACATTATTTTTGAGCGGAGCAAATAAGAGAGATCAAAGTACTTCCAAGAAATAGGGGTTAGGCCAGTAGTATCAATATTGAAATGTCATGTTAAAGTTGTGGCTAGATACCCTAGGCCTAAATAATTTCCCTTCTTTGTCACTAACTGCATCAAAGCTTGAAAAAAAAATAGAAGGACATACGTAACTTGACCTTTTCATCTATACACCATAATAAATAATTTGCTAGCTGAGTATTTATTACTTTGAGTCTTGGAGAAAATAGGATAGAAAATAAATTTATCCAGTAACAAATGTTCATGGTTAAGAATATTAAAATTTAAAGCATTTTGTGGTTTGAACTCAACTAGCTTAGTCAAAAAATGTCAATAACTATTGATGGAAAAATCTTGATGGGCATCTTCTACATGACCTTTGGGAAAACCAAAAATTGAGTTCAAAACTTTGTCATCTAACTTGTGAGCCTGACCCTTTAACCTAAACCAAAAATCAATTGAAGTTGGTGTTTCAAAATTTAGGGTGGTAAAGAAATCAAGCGTTAATTCAATGAAAAGAGTATAATCCATTTGAATGAATTGAGTCTAACCACCCTTAGCATACAACCACAATAATTTCTCCTTAAGCCCTATTTCTTCTAGAAGATTAAAATTGAAATAACGAGGTGTAAGAATGGTCCTATGCTTTAAAAGATGGTACCTATTACCTTCATCTTAGGAAAAAATAAGGAAAGGCACCCAAAAATGTACCTTTAATTTAGATTGTATAGGTCGGATGGATTTCCACTAAAGAGTCCTGGTTCTTGGAGGCATGACATGTAAATATCTATAAAAATACACAAAGATGGTGAGAAAAGACAAAATAGAAGTAACACAACCATATTAGAGAGAGAGAGGCATGATTGGGAGTGGAGAGAGGAGAAAACTATAGAAGGTAGGAGAAACTTAAATAAAATTGTAGAAACGTAAAGATTTTGGGAAGAAACCATAAAAACTCACTATATTTGAAGAAATCTTAGCTACAGTTGGAGGAAAGGGGTGGTGGTGTTGGATTTAGAGAGAGAGACGTGAGACAAAGAAAGAAGGGGAAAAGAGGAAAACATATAGGGTTTTAAGGGGTTTAAAAAATCGCATCAATCACGACCAAGATAGAGTGATTTCATAATCTTCTATCACCCTCGTGTTAAGCCACAATGGTGATAGGGAAAATGCCTTAATCACTTACAAGTTGTAAAAGTAAAATGTACAAACACCTCAATCTCAATTTAAACTTTTAAACTCAACCTCAAATAATAAAATCTACCTAAAAATATCAACCAAACTCAAGAAATCAAGCATTAAACACAAGAAAAGATAAGATTAAAGCAAGTAACAGCTTAAAAGCTAAGAATCAACACTTGAAACAACTTAAGAACTATATAAAACATGCTTCATTTAAGGTCATGAGGTTGACTAATCTTCATCTAAATCAATCAAAAGATTAAAAGGGAAGAAACTACTCCTTTCTATCTTGAAGGAAAGTTTTCAAGATAAAACTTTCCATGATGCCCAAAAGTCTTTAATGCTTCTCTGTTGAAGTCTTTCACTCTAAACTTCCCATGTTTGAAGAATTGATCAACTTTAAAATGTCCTCTCCCTCAAATATTGAATCTACAAGGGAACAACTTCAACTTTGTTTTAGTTCTCTTCTTTCTCACTTAACTATGCTTTTCTCTTGTCCTAAAGTCAATTGGCTCAAAGTAATCATGGGTAGTGTTTCTTCTTCACTTATAGACACATGTCTAATGTTTGGATGTAAGGATTGCAACTTAAGTATTGGTGGTCTCACAAGGGAAAGTAGGGTAAGGGAATTTGTTGTTCTTAAAGGTTATTTCTTCAACTGCTCGCCTAACTCCTCTTTATTCCTAACTCCTTTATAATCATTCAAATTTTCCTTTCCCTCATGCTTTATTTCTTCCTTCTTTTCACATTCATCAACCACATCTAACTTCATGCAAGCATTTCTTTTCACTGGATTTTTAAACTTCTTACCCATGTTAAATACTACTCACTCATCACCAATACGAAGGATTAACATTTCCTTACGGACATCAATCAAAGCCTTACTAGTGTTCATAAAAGATCTACCAGGAATCAATGGGCAACTTCTATCCTCCTCAAAATGAAGCACCACAAAATCAACAAGAATGAAGAACTTATCTACTTTAATGGACACATCTTTTGTAATTCCATATGGCTTCCTTATCATTTGATCCATTAGTTGTATAAGTATGGAAGTCGGCTTCACCTCACCTAACCCTAAATTCCTGAAAATAGATAAAGGAATCAATTTAACACTTGCTACTAAATCATATAAACATGTAAAAAATTCCAAGTTACTAACAGTATAAAGGATAGTGAAACTTCTTAAATCTTGTATCTTTGATGGCATGTGGCTGGTGATGAATGAGCTACAACTCCCTGTCAATTCTACTATTTGGTTGTCATCCTAAGTCTACTTATTGGTTAGGATATCTGGTAGAAACTTAGCATATTTGCGCATATTTAGTATGACGTCCAAATGTGACAGCTTCTTAACCTTCTCAAAGAACTTAGAAACTTTTGCAACTGGTAAATTCTGTTGAAGCCTTTATGGATAAGGGATTCTTGGCTTATAAGATGGTAGTGGGAGGTAGGGCTTCTCCTCATCCTACTTTTCCTTTTGAACCTAATTGTTTGCTCTTGCATCCTTAACCTCCTCACTTGGCTCCTTGATTTCTTGGTAGACTACCTGCATTTCTAAAAGATAAAGCATTGGCAAGTTGACCTACCTGCACTTTTAGGTTATGGATAGATGAGGCATTGTTCTTAGTGATTTGATCATACTTGCCTCCATTCCCTTCTGATTCTCCTCCATCTACTTTTGAGTCTCCTCTTAGCTTGCTAATTTAGAGGTCAACACATCAATCATCTTATCCTTCCTACTTTCCAAAGCGCCAAGGAAATCTTATTGAAATTCAGGAGGTCCTTGTGCTCTCACTTCGCCACCTGCATTGCTAGAACTCTAAGAAAAATTAGGCTGGTTTTTCCACTCAGGATTATAAGTGTTGTATTATGGGTTATTACCTCTTTGTAGCTGGCCCATAAAATTTACTTGCTTAGTGCCACCAGCTCCTCATAAGAAACATCCTATTGTATCGTGGTTGTCTTGCTCATATAACCCACACTATAATTGTATGGCCTTGACTAAAGATGAAGATGCTCCTTGCATATTGTTCAACTACTTGGTGAGGGCTGTAATTTGAGTTTGTAGTACTGCTATTGAGTCAACTGGTGTCATCCCTTTATGCTCCTTTAGCCCTAATCTACTCCTCTCACTTGACCATATATAACTATTGATCACCAACTCTTCCAAAAGTCTATGAGTTGCCTCAATGGTTTCCCTTATCAATGATACCCTAGCAGCTGTATGTAGGGGCTTCCTTGTGTTTTGATTAACTTCGTTATAGAACTTCTGTAGTAAGAACTCTCTTGGGATATTATAGTGTGGGTAGCTTCTTTGCAACTCTTTGAACCTCTCATATGCTTCATGTAATGACTCCTTATCATTCTGTTGAAAGGTTGTGATTTCCTTGATGATCCTAGTTATCTCAAGGGAAAATACTTGAAAAGGAAGGCTTAGGATACTTATTCCTATGAAGTAATTTGACTTAAACTGAGTGAGTTGTATCACATCTTTACTAGATCCCTAAAAGTGCATGGAAATAATTTAAACCTCACAGAATCATCAAACATTCCATTGAACTTGAATATGTCACATATCTATAAAAAATTGGCTAAATGGGCATTAGGATCTTCATTAGGTAGTCAATAGAACTGCACACTACTTCGAAGTATGTGAAGGAGTGAAGGCTTGATCTAAAAATTGTTTGTTTGAAATGAAGGCCTTGTAACTCCTTGATGGCTTAAACCTGGCCTCATAAAATCCATCAGTGTGCTCTCAGCTCCTCCTTATTCTCCTTCTTCGACCATATTTGTTTATATACTTTCTTAGCACTTTGCTCTTTTTAACTCTCGTTTATTCCATATTATATCCGACTACTGTTTGTCACTAAGTTTGGTAGACCTTTGCATGCTCCTTGTGTTCATGCACTTGCAAAAACACAAGAAAAAGTATAAAAAAATCTTAAGTTAAAGTAACCCAAACTAAACAAGATTCTAGAAAAACAATCCAACAACACTAAAAACTTGTTGGTTGTAAAACACTTTACTAGTTTTAAGCTCAAAAACTCAAGTATACGGGTTGAAACTTGTACTAAAGAGCATATATCAATCCCACAAGGATTGAGTTTAGTCACCACTTCACTTGGGTATTACTTTGCTTAAGAAGCAATTTCAAATACTAATGAACTGGAAAAGAAAAATAAAATTAAGGAAACTAACAATAATCAACCAATTGAGACGACGTGCATGAATTTGATGACCAAAGCTTAAGAATAGGAGTCATTCGATCCCTATTTTGCTTCCCTCTTTACTTAATGATCCAATTTTTTTTTGACATAAGACTTGCTAATACTTAATTACCCTCTCTCAAGGCATAATTAATTGTCACTAGCCAAATAGAATAGAATTAACTATGCTATCTCTAGACCAACTAACTTTTCCTAACCATTCAACTAAATATTAAGCAATCTTATAGGTAATTTCAACAAATAGCCAAGATCTCTCTTCAACTAGTTTCGAAAACCTGAATATATATACGTCTATTGGAAGCCAACTCTTGTTGCACTACCTAACACAAATACCCAGCTTACCCTTTCGGTCTATTGCAAGATTTAAGCTCAATACATATCGCAAACATCTATTCATTGAATCAAAAAGTAAGAGCTCCACAAAATAGTTCAAGAATAACTCCAATAAAGTATTTATCTACTTATAATCAAACACAATCCACCAAAAATCATGTTTTCCATGCTAGAAAGTAATAAAGAGAAGAAGAAAAATAAAGTAGATGGAGCTTTGAAGGTCTTTTCTTCACTTAAAGAAAGCTGAAAAATTAGGTGTTGTGATGTCTTGATGATTTTCAAGGAAGATTGTGTTTTCTTTTTTTAGGGTGCCACCAAAAACCTCTCCCTTACCTTTTTAGATGTCATCTAATGATTGTTGGAGACTCCTAGGGTTTTGAGCCCTTAAATATATCTAAAGGAGGGTCCCAATTCATAAAATCCCATGTTTGACTCGTACTGGAGTTAGCTCCACTGTCACCATCATGGCCAGTCATGATCGTGGCAGAGGGAGGCCATCTAGGGTAGGTCACGATGGTGACCTAATTATTACAGCTCTAAACACACTCCACTCTTTTGGCCATATCTCCATATCCGAACCTTCGATAAAAGTTGAACTGGAGACTCCTAACATCTTAATCTTCTTCTCCTCCAATTTTCATAACCATCTAAGCTTTAAAAGTCTGCTTAGTGAGCCATCAAAGTCACTTGCAAAATGTCCAAGTCTGAAATCTTGTTTCCTACAAAATTAACCAACAAATTGTATTAACTATTCCCCCAAAGAAGCTAAAAAACCACCCTTAAACAATAATTAATATAAAGAAACAATCAAACACTTTAAAGGTCATGAAATGGTGCAACGAATGAAAAATATAGAATAATATAAAGCTAAAACACATAAAGAAACACTTAAAGCACCCAAAAAACAACCAAGAAACATAACCTAAAAGCACACTTATCACCTAGGTGTAGAAAAATTATACATAATGTCATGAGTTTCATAAAAACATTCGAACATATCATTTTCGATTTTTTTACCATGATCATTTATAATGGATGCAATAGATAAGGACTTCTCATTTTGAATTTTCCTTGAAGAACTAACAAATAATTTAAAACATTCATATTTTGAAATTAAGAACAAGATCCAAGTACAATGACTAAAATCATCAATAATAACAAATGCATATGATTTTCCTCCTAAACTAGCTACCCTTGTAGGACCAAATAAATCCATATTTCAAAGGGTCTAGAAGATGTTATAGATTTGTTGCTTTAAAAAGAGATGCTTACTTGTTTTCCCATTTGACATTCTCCACAAATTTTGTATTTTTTATACTTTATAGTTGGAAGTCCTCTAACAAGTTGTTTCGATTTGAGCTTTGAAAAAAAATCCATACTTGTACGTCCAAGTCGTCGGTGCCAAGTCCAAGCGCATTCACTCAAGGAAATTAAACACTTATCTTTGAGATTAGTAATACAATTTATATCAATAATGTAAATATTCCCTTCCCTTTTTCCTAAAAACATGATACTATCGTCATATATCTTAAATACAACACAATCATCTCCTACGAATCTAACTTTGTAGTTCGTATCACATAATTGACTGACACTCAGTAAGTTATGTTTTAAGTCTTCAACAAGTAAAACATTATCGATTAAAGGACAATCATCTTTACTTACCTTTCCAACGAAAATTACCTTACCTTTGGAATTATCCCCAAAGGTGATGAATCCTCCATCCTTGCTCTTGAAGGTGATAAATTGGAAGGGGTCCCTAGTCATGTGTTATGAACAATCACTGTCTATATACCATTTTTTTCTTCTCTTATCTTATAAGACAAATAAAAAACAATTTAGGTGCTCGTATTATCTATTTTTCTTTGATGTTGGTATACCTAACTCATACCTTTTTAAACCATAAATTTGAATAAAATTATACAAACAAAATTACAAGAAAAAATTAAAAAACAAATGATAAGGTTTTTAAGAATACAGTTGAAGGTTTAACATACACAAGTAGAACTCAAGATGAATTACAGAAAAAATTGTTGATCGATCGGTCGATTGTACCAGTACATCAGTTGACCGAACTACCATAGGTCAATTAGTGTAAGTGGTTTGGTCTACTGAACCTATGAAGACAACGATGCAAACTTTAGCGAGTTGAGAAAGCTAATGAAAATAAACAATGGAATAAAATTTATGAAAAGTTATCTAGTTTTTAGAATCCATATTTTTTTTGCCCTCTGCAAATTGTAGTTTTTGTAACTTTTATAGAAATTTTTCAAAAAACAAAAATAAGAAATATGTCCATGCCGTTCACAATATGAAAAAAATAAAGGAGAATAGTTTCTTAGTCTAAACACAATGTAAATTTTACAAAAAGGCTGTCTAGATTGGACATATGATTTTCTATTATTCATTTGCCTTTCATACAACTTTTTAAGCTTTTGAGTATATAAAAATGCATGATGTCTAGATGAGGTTTACTAGATATATTAAGAGCAAATTTTGATGAACTTTCTTCCTTTAGATTTTTACCTTTAACAAAGGTGGTTTTACTAGTAGATGATTCATTGTTGTATCCCAAACCATTTTTATCATTTTCATATTTCGGAATACTCAACAATGTCTTTAGTTTTCCATTTCCTTTGTTGAATTTTTCTAGAGAATCTTAAAAGGACTCAATTTCTTTTTTTAAGGATCTATTTTCGTTAACAAACTCATCATTATCTTTGATGATCAAACTTATGTCTTTTCTAAGGCTCTCATTTTCTATTTTGCATGCATTAACTCATCTAATATACTTTTATTTTTGTCATGCAGTTCCTTGTTTTTCCTAGTTAATTTTTCTATGTGTTCTAACACTTCATCACATGAGTAATCACATTCATCTTCGTTAAGGGAAGAACATACCTCATTGTGTGCCATAAAACATATATTAGCCACTTCTTCTTCTTCGTCAAAATCACTAGATTTGGACAAAGCGGCTTTCAATGCCTTCTTTTTCTTTGATTTATCTTTCTTCCATGCCTTTTTTTCTTTCTTCTCATCCTTTTTTTTCTTTTTTAATCGTGGGCATTGTGATCTTAAGTGTCCTTTTTCACCATATTCAAAAAAATGTTGTGTTATAAAATTTATTTTTAGAAAACGGCATTCCTTTTCAGCATGTTGAGGCATTTCTCAGGAATTTCTTTAGTCTTCCCATGATAAATACGAGTTCCTCATTTTTTCTCCCAATCGATGATTTGTCATTATCTCTTTCTTCTCTTTTGGATGCCTTGAAGGCCACCCTTTTTTTTCTTTGGTGTCTCTTGTTCTTCTTCGATATTTTTCATCCTCATTTCGTATGTCAATTGTGGCCCAATAAGCTCATCAAGGGGAAGTGTATTGAGATCCTTGGACTCTTGTATTGTGGTTACCTTTGCTTCCCAGGTCTTTTATAGTGACATCAAGATTTTCCTAACAAGCTCAACACTAGAATAAGTCTTATGAAGATCTTTTAGAGTACTTATGATATTGTTACATTGTGCATACATAGTGGAAATAGTCTCATCAAGCATCATTTTAAACAATTCATAATCAGGAGTTACCATGCTAATTTTGGTACCCTTGATTTGATTCGTACCTTCATGAGAGATTTCCAAACTATGCCATATATCATATGCGATTCCACACATTAAAATTCTATTGTATTCTTCCATGCTTAAAGCATAATACAAAATATGCATGGCCTTACAATTTAAAGAAACAGATCTTTTTTCTTTTACTTTCCATTCATTTTCTCTTTTTAAATATCATCATTACTTATGAGTTTGGTAGCCATAGAAAATTGTTGAATTACCATCATCCATAAATTAGTATTGTCTCCCATTAAGTAACACCTCATCCTATTCTTCTAATACATTTAATTGCTAACATAAAAAAAGGGTGTTCTATATGGGTTATGACCATCTAAACTAGATGAAAAACCTACAGAATTTATCAAGTGTGCCATTTGATCTTTCCTTACTAATTTGTTGGAATTAAAGATCTATGGGATACCCATGCTTTGATATCAATTAGTGGTCCTAAATGACACCTAAGAGGGGTGAATTAGGTTCTAAAAAATTATGCAAATTAAAATGAGGAAGCTAAAAAAATAATAATGGATTTCACAAATAAAAGGAATAGATTTGTAGTAAAAATAAGAATAAACTACAAATGATGAATAAAAAAATTAATAACTTACAAACTCCTTTTTAACTTCAGGATAATCTTTTTTTTTTCTTCCAAGGCTCAAGAATGACCTTTGACAAGTTCTTTTCATAGGCTCAAGAATAACATCACTTATGATTGCAATACATCAAAACTCTCAACCACAATATCAAATTCTCACAAGACTCAAAGAAAAAAGTTTTTCAAACTTTTTCAAGCTCATTCTTTTCTCTCTTTTTTTGGCTCCTTGCATAGCCTCCAATTTATACTACTAATCTAGGTTAATTAGCTGTTAAGAGAATCACTAAAGTTTATCTATGTATTAACTCTTATGACCGTTGTTTAATTCTTATGATCGTTGTGAAATATGACCATTCCTGATAATTTATTGTTCATAAACTACTTCATTTGGCCAATCAATAAATACCTTCGGTCGACTGAGCTTCATTGTGTTTATTCATTCATTCATTCTGTAGATTTAGTCAATCGACCAATCTTTGTTCGGTCAACTTGTCTTCTTATTTTGTTGACTAATCTCATGAATAGCCATATTCGGTCTACTAAACAATTGAAAACAATCAACCGATCCCTTATTTTGATGCCTTTGATAGACTGATATATATTTGGTCAACCGATCTTCATTCAACAGTAACTACTACACCTTGATCAACATGTTGTTTCAAATGTGCCTTTCTTTATAGCATTCTTTAAAAAAATAAATTAGTAGAATGGGTGTTTTGTCATGATAAAAAATTGGATGGAACCTCCTTTGGTTCAACATCAATTTACACATAAGTGCACTAGTTGCTAGAAATAAGTGAAATAAAGGATTCCAAATCCCGCTATAGGGAGCACTAATACAATTACTATGTCAATTAGATTACAATTATCTAAAAAAATTGGATTGATTAATTTTAAGTTGAAAATTTACTAAACTATCTTAACCCATTTCAAACAAAGTAAAGGAAGTTAAGTTGTTTTTGAAAAAATTACCATATCTAAAACATAAGCTAAGTTTTAGGTTTTTAATGATTTAATTAAGCAATTAAGAGATACGGAAACTAATTCAAAGCATCTTCACAAATTTAAAATAAATATATGGTTAAGAATATGTATTTCCTCTATTAATCCTAATTTAAAGTTTGTTCATTCATCAGATTTAGGTAATAGAATTGAATATTAAGAATTTTAATACTAAGATCCCTTATCTTAGCATTAAAGATTTCATAATTAATCGAATATCGACCATACAATGATTAGATTATGTCATTTATTGATTGATCTAACAAGCCTGGTCGATTTTCAGATCCTAGATTATCTTCTCTTTTCTTAAGTGGCCAACCTAGAAACAAAGATTTCATCAATTTAATAATTGAAATTTGATCATAAAAATTTGACAAAAGCTTAGTTAAATCTTTTACTAAACAATCCTTAGCTAAACATCAACTCATCCACGCACATTAATTCATGAAACTAAAATATGCATCTTATACTATATTATTTGATAAATCCAAAAAACAAATGGTATTCAACGAGTTTTGAGTTAAGAAAACACCTAAGACAATCTTTATAATGATTTATAAGCTTTGAATCATGATCTCAGCTTCAGTAAAACTCAAAATTGCCATTCATAGTACATGATAATCAAAGAACATGAAAATATGTAAGTTAAACAATGTACTTTGATTAATCTTATAACAATAGAAATAGATAATGAAATTTGAGTTTAGAAAACACCTAGCGTGAGATCGAAACTGTGATATAGGTTTGAATAATAATCTTTAACACTTAGAAACTTACAAAACAACTTAAATTCTCTAAATACAAGTGTTTGAACCAAGTTTGAACTCTCTAAATACAAGT
>JAOXYD010237097.1:0-17433 GCA_028565735.1 Pinacopodium congolense | reverse complement strand
TGGAGGTCACAACATGTTTGAAATCTGGAGGATGTGGGGCTGCCTTGCTGACCTAGAGTACAACGGCACCCTCTATAGGGACAACGGCACCCTTACAGGGTGCCGTTGTCTCTGAACTGCTGGATACCTACAACGGCCCCCTGTTCTTCAACAACGGTACCCTCACCAGGGTGCTGTTTATGGGCAACAACAAAGGGTCTTTCTTGATGTTTTTTCTCTAATTTTGATCATTAAGCGCCAATATGCAAATCAAACATTATAGGACATCAATTAAACATTTAGACACTGAAATAGGGGTCATAATTCAATAAATTAACCATAAAAATCATATCAATCTGACCCCTATCAAATACCTTAAAGAAGAAATTGTTAGGAGACAACTTAATGTTTCTTTTATCCCTTTTGTTCCATTTTTGTTTTGATTTTTAACATTTGTGGTGTTTAGGATAATTAAAAGACCTTATAGAAGTGACTGTTCGGAGAAAACTTAATATTTCTTTTATCCATCTTGTTTTCTTTTTGTTTTGATTTTTAGCATTTATTTTATTTAGGGTTACAATTTAATATGTTGCATTTTATTTCAATTTCATTTGAGACTATGCTTTATTTTACTTTGAATTTTTTATTAAGTTCAGTTTTTAAATTGCTCCATATATCAATGATTTTTTTTTAAGAGTGAGCTGGGGAGAATTTGAAATACAAACTAATCAAAAATTCATAAATTTTTTAATATTAGGCAAGGTATTCCAAAAAATCTATAAGATTCTCTATCAATATTTAAGTTAAATTTTGATTTATATTGATCTAACATATGGATTATCGCATGTTTGTCATCTCCTAACTAACCTGAGTTCAACTTGGATGATTATTCATACGGGATAGGTCTATGTAAAATTGGTGAATTTTTCTTACCATGTTTACGATTTTTTATGGATTACTTAATTATAATTCATTGATGCCTTAAACTCACAAAAACCATTGATTATTGCAAAACATTATATGGAAGTTTTTTTAATCAATTTATTGTGCTAATTTACTTGCAATGTTTAAGGTGACAAAATTTAAGGATCTTTCATAGTGGATTGTTCACGGAGAGCATATATTTTCTTTTTTTTTTTATGATTGATATATCCATAGGTGCCTCAAGAAAGTTTACATGACAATTCTAATTCATAATGCACCTTACTATGTTCCTATTATGTTTACTCGTTGAATTACATATTCTATTGTTATACCTTGGACTAAAGGGATGATGATTTTTAATGTCTTATAAGCCTTGAATTTGAGCTATTATGGAACACATTGCATGACTTAAAGCTTTAAGTTCAATTATTTTATGATCATATTAGTGTTTATTCATAATTTAATGGCTTATGGATTGAGTACTAGGCATGAATACAATTTATTTGCACTTGCTTTAACCTTATTTGTAAAAATCATGAAGAGAATAAAAAACATGGCCCCCAAATGATGCTTAATGATCATACACATGGACTAAACTTTACAATAAAATTTAATGGTCTTTTATCTATTTCATTTCATTGGATTTCACTTTTTCTTTTTATTTTATTATGGATGTCATGCATTTTTTAGGGTTTTTTATGTTCTTTTTATTCTATGTTTATGTTATTCTAACAATCTTAATCTAATCCTTTTACACAAGCTTGTATTTAATGCTTTTATTTATGAAGGGAAACAAGCTTAAATCACTTTTCTATAAAGCATTCAAAATTATGTGGAATAGATCTGAACCTTGCTTACATTTAGACTTAATTATTGTCAAGGGAGTACCGCTCTCTTTTTCTCTTATACTTGTGTTTTATTTTTCTTTTAACCCCTAAATTAAGGACTATTTGACTTAAGTTTTTTTGGGGGGGGGGGATGGAGGGGAAGATAAATATTTCATATTATTTACCATACATACTTGAATTGTTGGGGATCCAAAGATGATTGCTTAGATAGTTCATCTTAAGATTATTTTAATTATTAGTTAATTTTTAATTGTGTTGTTATCATATAATTGATGTTTTTTATATAGTGAATATTGCTAAACTCTAGATTGATTTTAAACCCTTTAGTTTTTTTCTTTTTATTTTTGAATGTATATTACATGTGTTGAGTGACCCTTTTTGTTCAATATTGGATTTCTAAGGACATTTCATATTAAAAAAATGCGTGTTTGTTGAAACAAGTGAGCAAAATTTTTCACTATACTAACTTTGTATCAATAAAAAGGTTAAAGTTTATAAGTGGTACTAGTAGCCATTTGATAAGGTAACCTAGCCTAGTAACTAGAGATATTAATGACAAGGTGTCAACCTTAGCATCAAAATGCTAAATGACATCTCAAAAAAGCTAAAAATTGTATCCTAATTAGCTAATTGAGGGTTATTCATGGAATGGTATTTGCCCTCGCGTCAAAAGACTAGGCGACCTTAAATTAAATTCTTTTAAGTATAATTTAATTTTGTTTTTAATATCCTTTACTAGATTTTTATAATGGTCTATATGAAATTAATTTGATGCTTAATATTGTGCATTAAAGGTTACTTTCTACTAACAATGTGATTGCATGTAAAAAAAATGTTTTCGTCATGATATAATTGTGATTTATGCACTAGATCAAAGGTATTTACTAGTAAGTTTTTGTACTGAATGAGCTTTCAACTATTAATCATAATTATTTTAAATGAGATATCTAAGTCTTTTCTTGAAGACAAGAAATATTTCAAATGCGTTATATTTGATAGTGCCTAATTTATACACCTTTTATGCATGTTTTTATGGTTATCATCTTAGATTTAAGGGGTATTTCCAAGTGAATTGATCCATGATTGTTAAAATTTTGAATAAGTTGTTGCTTATTGTGTTTTTGGGACTATGTATTCTTTTCTAGGTCTTTGGTGACCAATTTTTTACATATTTGGAGTTGGATGAGTTGTGAAATAAAAAGAAGGAGAAAGAGCATGAAATTTGGGAGTTACACATCTATGATCACGTTATGGCATAAACTATAGAGATTTCACCAAAAAACACTAACAAAAGTAAAATAAGTAGGGGGTCACAGCTAGGGTCATAGTCATGACCCTCGCAATGAGATTTATCCAAACAACTTCACACATTGTCCCATAACCATAAGTCAAGCCATGGGACAGTAAGACAACTCTCTAATATAAGTGGATTTCTAGGTCATTTTGGGTGCTTCTTAATCCTTGGAAGCCTAAAGCCACCACAAAGAATCAAAAGGCCATTCCTAGGCTATTTTTCCAAGATTTTGGAGAAAATAGAATTGGAGAATTGGATCAGAACCTCAAGGGATTAAATATGAAGGTTGATTTCCAACACTAGTCATATTCAAAGATTCAAATGTCATGAGAATGAGCTTTCCCCATTTACTCTTTTATTTTGTTGTTTCTTTTATTATAACTAAATTGTTATGGGTTTTTAAATGTTAATGAACCTAAGATGTGATATTTGATGTTGATTCCTTGATTCAATAATGAATTTTCAAAATTTTACTTAGATTTTATCTATGGGATTAATGAAAATGGTTTTGATTGTTTTATGAACTGAGTTTCAATTTCGATTATTTGATTTCAAGTAATTAGATCAAGATATCATCTAGGTTTAACCCATAGGAATTGATCTAAAGATAAACTTATGTTGCGTTTGTTTAATGCCATAAATTTAGCTCTATTATTCAAAAAATTCTGATGCAATTCAAATTAAAATTCAAACTAACTTCACGGTAGTGCACCGATCACAAGTAATAAATTGGAGCACATTTAAGACTCCATAATGTCAAACCTATAACAAAAATGTGTGCATACTAGGACAATCAGATTACAACTATCTAAGGAACTCAAGATCTTTAATTTAAAAGGCCTAGATTATCTAAAACAAAACTAAAAACTTCCATCTTTGCAATTGCATTTTAAGTGACCTAATAATTATCAAATGATTAATTTGCTAAGGATAAGGCCTAAATGACTTAAGTAAGTTATGAAATGGATTAGAATTTCTAATCTAAGGCCTTCACTAAATCAAGACAATGATATGGTCAAGTGATTTCCTTTTCTCTAACATTCCTATTTTATAGTTTGGTCCACTCATAAATTAATAGGAAGTGGCAAGCTTATTGTAAGCTACCGAATAATAAAATACCTAACTAACCTAACTAGAAGCTAGGGTGAATCAAGGTCGATCCCATAGGGAGCTAGGATATGCTAAATCTATTTCTAATATTGCAGAAATGAAAGACAAAAGGAAATAAATATCGCTGAATGCGAAAACATTTAAAATAAAAAAATGACAATTAACAAACAGAACACAAATGAACAAGAACACAAATAACAAATACAAAAATCTGGGTGGAAAATAAATATAAAATTCTAGATTTATAATTGATCCTTAAAATAAATAAATTGTGATTGGTCTAAGAAGCTAGCCTATAGGTTTGAACAAGCTCTCAAACCCTAAGTTCCTTCTATTTTAAATAGGTCTTCTATGATAGAAAACCTAACCCTAACCCTAACCCTAACAACACGATAACATTAGGAAACTAGGAAATGACAATCTTAAGCCATAATCCCACAAGCTCGAAGCTTGTAAGTTAGAGAATTGGAATCTTAGACTAGTTGGTTATGAATAAATCCAACTAGCCTATTGCCACTTGCAGAAATCACCAAACAGGGTTTAGGGTTTAGGGAGGGAGGAAAAATGTCTCGCAAAAAATCTAGAAAATGCTCTCAACTCCCCACAACTTCCACTGTCGTCGAAGCCGTAACTGCCGCCGCACCTCCCGATGCCGGCGACGGTCGTGGTGGTCTCCCGGCCACTCCGATTAGTCCAGGAGCCTCGCCTCATGCTGATCTCACTGTCTATTCGGCCGATTCAGTCATTCGCTCACTCACCGGTGGTTTCCAGCTGCATGACCCTCCGCCCGACCCATCTACCGCTCCTCTGACCCGTGTTTCCGTTGCTACTGCCTTGTAGCCCGCCGCATCTAGACCCAGCCCAGGACACTTGCCCTCCTAGCTTCCAAGCCGGCCTAGCTCTTCCATCCCAAGACCCTCAATAGCCCTACATAGCCTCTATGGGCTCCTTACCTTCTGGCCTAGCAGCATCCTCAACCCTTCAGGCCTTCCATCCAGGTCTAGATCCTCCTCTAGGCCCAGCAGCTTTCCCTCAAGGCCCCAGCACAGGTCCAGCAGCCTCCAACTCTCCAGCAAGGGCCTCTTGGGCTCTCAACTTGCTTCCTCAACTCCCCCTGCTCCTATAGGACAGCCTTCTAGCCCTAGTGGAGGTATTTCTCAGCCTTTTCCTCCTTTAAATTCCAAAGTAGCGCCTGGCTTGCATCTGAATTTTGGTGAATTAGGCTAGAATAAGCAGCGTCAGGCTGAGAAAAAGCCTTAAGATTTTTCTTGGGCTGACAGACTCCCGGTTGCCCAAGCTAATTCTAGGGGCTAATTTTCGGGGGTGCAACCTAATATTATTAGTGGGTTGGTTATGATCCCACTTGATTATATTTCAACGGATCTTCCTGAGTGTACCGGCTGTTTAGTTGGTTTCTTTCCAGAGCATAGTATGCATTTCTGGCCATCCAGTCTATGGCTATGCGAGCTTGGAAATCTCTTGGGCTCAAGTTTGTTACCTCCCTAAGCTCGGGATTTTTTTATTTCGATTTTAGTCCGAGGAGACCCTTCAGTCAATTATTGAGAAGGGCCCTTGGACCTTTGTGGGCAAGTTCTTGCTTTTACAGTAATGGCACCTAAACTTTGTGTTCGACAAGTCCCAGATTTCTTGAGTTCCAGTTTGGGTTCTTTTTCATGACCTTCCTTTTCCCTTCTGGAACGAGTGCTATTTTAGGGCTTTTGGCCAGCAGGATTGGTCGTCCTCTTAGTTGTGACCGGTACACCTCTTTCTGGTCTCACCTCTCCTTTTCTCGACTCTGTATTGAGATCTCTGCTGTTGTTGAGCCCATCCATGAGCTTGAGATTATTTGTGAGATCAGTCTTAATCCGATATGTGTTCAGGTTGAGTACGAGTGGACACCCAGACGGTGCTCTCATTGCCAAGTTTTTGGCCACTCTTGTGCCTCTTCAGCCCCAACTGCCCCCAGCAGAGTGCCTCCGACCCAGCCACCTCTGGTCGCTTCTCAGCCAGTCTCCTAGAGTACTGCTCCTCTTGTTTCTACTTCAGGAGTGTTGGATGCTCCTGATCCAGTTCCGCAAGAATTGGCTCCGTCTACAGCCTCAATTCCACCTTCTACTTCCCCTTCCCACGCTCTTTTTTCCAAGGGGTTGCTCCGCCTGCTCTAGCTTCCACTCTAGCCGTTTCTGGATCTTTGGGGCAGTCTCCTTCTACTTCAGGACGACGCTCTACTTCTCATCATTCACCTCGCCACTCCCCTGAGTCCAGCTCAAGGACTTCTAGCCCAACCTGAGCAGCTCAGAGTTGGAAACCCGGCCCACCTCGAGTCCCGCTATAGGCCTCCCTCAGCCCGATGCCATGTCTTTTGAGTACTGAGGAGTTTATAACCAGGAGCAGTCATGGCTCCCGGTTTGCTAGTACTTTTGGTGCGTTTTCTCTTGACAGCCCTTCCGTTCCCTACCTTTCCGAGTTGGTTGATGCTAGGGCGCATGAGGGGATCAGCCGCTTTAGTTGATTTTTGCACTTTGTTCTCTTCCACTTCCTATGATAGGAAGTTGGAATATTAGGGGCCTTAATGGTCTTAGTTCTTAGCGGGCCATTCGGGATTGGATTCGGCTACATGATCTCAGTCTGGTTGGTCTCCTGAAGACCAAGATTGCTCTTCCGAGTTTAGATGGGGTTGTTTCAGTTTCCTGTCGAGGATGGGATTTTATCAGTAATGCGACGGCACAGCTGGCTTGTTGCATTCTGATCTGTTGGGATCTAGGCTTATTCGAGGTGCGGAGTTCTGAGTCTACTCTTCAGGGTATCAGTTGTGAGGTAACTCGATTATTAGAGGGTTCTACTTTTGGTTTTACAGTGGTTTATGGGTCTTCTGATCCGGGTTCTCGCCGACATCTCTAGAATTTTCTTTGGAAGTAGGCTAGGCGATTCAGTGGTATGCCTTGGTTGGTTCTGGGTGACTTCAACGCTATTCTGAGTCATTCTGACAGAGTCGGGGGCGACACTGGATGGTATAGTCATATGGATGATTTTGGGCAGTGCATTCATGATACTGAGCTTATTCGACTTCCCTTCAAGGGTTTGCGATACACCTAGCATAACGGTCAGGAGGGTCCGGGCTCTATTCTTCGATGGCTGGATTGGAGTTTTGGTAGCTCCACTTATTTTTCCACTTGGCGTAGTAGTTATACTATTGTCTTCCCTCAAGACATTTCTGATCATAGTTCTCTGGTGATTCAGTTTGGAGTTCAGCGACGTCGTCCCCCCACTCCTTTCAAGTTTCTGAAATGTTAGGCGGATCATCCTAACTTTTCATATCTTGTTAAGAGGGGTGTGGACTGCTCCAGTGAGCGGGATCCGATATTTCGTTTGACCCACAGACTCCGCTTGCTGAAGCATGAGCTGAAGTCCTTTCACTTTCGGGACTTCAACTATGTTTCTACTCGAGTTAGGGAGACTCAAGCCCGATGGGCCGCAACCCAGGCAGCTTTGGATGTTTCTCCTCTCTCCTCTGATTTGGGTATTGCTGAGCCCAACTTAGCCCACCAGTATTTTCAATTGGTTCAGGATGAGGAGTCTTTTTATAGATGGAGATCTATGATTCAGTGGCTGGCCATGGGGTCCCAGAACACTAGTTTCTTTCATCGATCTATGCTTCATAGACAGGTTAGAGGCAGGGTTCTGGGACTTCAGAATGCGTCCACCATCTTTATTACTGATCAGGGGGCTTTGGAGCAGTTGGCAGTGGATTATTTTCAGATTATTCTTTGCTCTCCGATTTTGGCTCCTACTGCTGAGGCTTCTAGATACTTATCTCGGCGTATCCCAGATGATTTGGTTCAGTCTCTAGTGAGCCCGATTTCGGATGAGGAGATCCGCTCTGCTTTATTCTCCATTTCGGAGGAGAGGGCCCTGGGGCGTGATGGTTGCACTTCTTTCTTCTATTGGAGGTGTTGGGATATTATTAGCCTAGACGTCAGAGCGGAAGTCCGGCACTTCTTCTCTACTTCAGTTATGCCTCGATGGGTGAACTCTACTAGGATCATTTTAGTTCCTAAGTTGGAGTCCCCCCAGACTTTTGGTGACTTTAGGCTGATTTCTTGTTGCAATGTATTTTATAAGTGCATCTCCAAGGTCATTGCAAATCGGCTTAGAGTGGTTCTTCCAGAGGTGATTGGCCTTACTCAGATGGCTTTTGTCCTGGGGTGGTAGATTGCTGATGCCATCTTTCTTTCCCAGGAGTTGCTTCACGATTATCACCTTGATCGTTCACCACCTCGGTGTGCTCTGAAGGTTGATATTCATAAGGCTTTTGATATTGTCAGTTGAGAGTTTATAATTCTGGGTTTACAAACTATTGGTGTACTTGACTATATGGTTGGTTGGATTGAGGCATGTCTTCAGTCTACTCACTTCTCTGTTGCCCTTAACAGGGCACTGCATGGTTACTTCTCGGAAACTAGGGGGTGTGACAGGGCGACCGTCTCTCCCCTTATCTATTTGTCGTTGCGATGGAGGGTTTGGATGGGATTCTGAGGGAGGCTACTGTAGCTTCGAGCTTTCGTTTCCACTGGAGATGTGGGCAGACTTCTCTTACTCATCTCTGCTTCGTAGATGACTTGATGATTTTCAGTCGGGCATATTCAAATTCTCTAGGGATTATCAGACAGGCTCTGACTGATTTTGGGAGAGTTTCAGGTTTGGCTATGAGCTCGGCTAAAACCTGAGTGTTCTTTTCTAAGATCTCTGAGGATGAGTCATCTTCCTTACAGTGAGCTCTTGGGGTTCAATTTGGTTCTCTCCCAATCCGTTACCTTGGGGTTCCTCTTATTACGACTCGGTTGAGGCACGCAGACTGCTTGCCGTTAATGGAGCGGATTCTTGCTCGGATCAGATTGTGGACTTCTGCCTCCCTTACTTATGCGGGTAGGTTACAGCTGATTAGATCAGTGCTTTTCTCTATTTAGGTATACTGGTCTGGTCTTTTCATCTTACCTACTAGCATCTCCCGCCGCATTGAGAGCATTCTGTCAGCTTTTCTTTGGCGGGGTACGTCTTTGTCCCATTATGGGGTAAAGGTAGCTTAGGATTTAGTTTGTTTCCCTCAGAGGGAGGGTGGTTTGGGAGTTAGGAGGGTCCGTGATTGGAATAGAGCCGCCATACTTCGGTATGTGTGGGGCCTATTCTCCGATCGATCCTTTACTTGGACTTTTTGGGTTCATACAGTTCTGCTTCGGGGCAGATCCTTTTGGCACATCTGAGTTCCCTTCAACTCCTCCTGGGTTTGGAGGAAGATCCTATTGAGTCGGGAGTGGTGCCGTGTCCTTATAGTTGCTTCTATTGGGGATGGGCGTGATACTTCTCTGTGGCAGGATTACTGGTTGCCAGATCAGGGACCTTTATGTGATCGGTTCTCTTTTCAGATTCTCTCATCTACTGGGCTATCTTGGGATGCTAGGGTCTCCGATATTATTGATTCTAGGGAGTCAGCTTTTCCAGAGGGGGACATTGAGCTTCAGCAGGTTTGGGCTTCCATCCGTTTTCGGCCGCAGGTATGGCATTCTGATAGTTGGGTTTGGAAAGGTCACTCATCCGGAGTTCTTTCTGTAGACTCTGCATAACACCTTCTCCGAGCCGGACGACCAGTGGACCCGATCCACCATGTCCTTTGATTCCCTGGTCATATCCCGTGACATTCTTTTATCCTTTGGCTAGCTTCATAGGGACGTCTTCAGACTATGGATAGGCTTCAGATGTTTGGCGTCTTGTCAGATTCGACTTGTATCTTATGCAGATGGATGTGCATTTTTAGAGAAAGTATGCCTATTTTTAGCTATATGCACATCCATTCTAGCTTTTGTCTTGGATGCTTACAAGACTGCATGATTTTTCTTCCTAACATGAGATTTAAGTGAAGATACAACATTTTTCAAAGATGGAATAACATGAGCTCTAGATGTAGATGCACTATTATTAAATGAGGACTTTGGTACACTTTCTTCACTTAAGATTTTACCTTTTACAAAAAAAAATATTGGCATTAGGAGTTTCACTTCCTTGAATAAAGCCTAAATAACATTTATCATTGGAACTCTTTTTTCCACCTAGCTTGTAATCTAACTTTTCTTTGCCTTTTATGAATTTGGACAAGGATTCTTTGATGTTATCCACTTCCTTCTTCAGAGAAACATTTTCATGCATCAACTTACGCTCATTGTTATGCATAGCAACATCCATACTTTTAGAATCTAGCATGGAATTAATTTCATTCTTTAACTTATCAATTAATATGCATGAATTTTTGGATTCTAACATGTCATATATTTCATCTTTCAACTTCTCATTCTCATGAAAACATTCATCCCATTCATTTCTTAAACAATCATTGACATTCACTAAGCTATCATTCTTAATCATACAATTATTAGAAACAACATTAACATTCTTAGATTTAAAGTATACAAATCATTCTTCAATATCTCCTTTTCTATACTAAGATCATCCATCAACTTCATACATTCCTTGTGCTTGGAAGATAGTTTCTTCCTTTTCATAGTAGCACATTTTAAACACCTAACCAATTTATCATAGATGTCAAATTCTCAATGGAATTTTTTATTTTTAGTTTATTCAACATTATAGAATTAGAATTCTAATTGATCCTTTTTGTTTCGATTGAACAAAAAAAAAACTATTGCATTCAAACCTACTTCTAAAGCATTATACTCATCATCATTAGAGCTAGAGCTAGAGCTAGAAGGTACCTCATCGCTATCCTTTTCAATATTTGATGATGATGGAGCCTCTTCCACAAAGACTACAAGGCACGTGTTTGAAGTATTTTCCTCTTCTTCTTTGGATTTTTCCATATCATTTCCACCTACAAAATTTTGTTCTAACCTATACCAAATATCATTAGCTGAAGTACAAAAAGCTTGAAAAGCCATTAAAGCCATTTGAAATAATTTCACACAAATGTAAATCTTAGCCCACAATAAAAAATTTGATCCTAATGTTCTAATTAAGAAAATATGTTTCATTAAAAATTGGTGGCCTATGAATATCTAAACCCTTTTGAGCAAACTAATGTGCCATATTAGATGCTTGCTCAAAGTTTCGCTAGAAACTAATGCAAATGTGAGGCTAAGCTCTGATACCAATTGTAAGTCCTAAAGGTACTCACGAGGGGGGTGAATTGAGTGTTAAAAAACTTTTTTGTGGAATTTAAACTTAACACTTAACCAATTTTGAATTAACGAGTTATGCAATAGTAATTGCCAAACTGGTAGTGCATAAGAAGTAATAAGTAAAGAGAGAGAAGAGAAGGTAAGATACACAGTTTTTTAAAGAAGTTCACCTACCTCAAAGATAGGCTATGTCTCTCTCCAACTACTTGTTGGATATTGTTCTTAACTAAATAAAGCATAAACAATTACCATCTTTTTTTAGGGAAAGAGTAGCCTTTACAAAACAATCCTTTTCGAGGCAAAGAAGAACCTTTACAAGACAATGTTTTTCTAGGCAAAGAGGAGCCATTACAACCCAATCTTTTAAGGCAAAGAGGAATCTTCTCAAATTAATCTTTTTCAAGGCAAAGAGGAGCCTTTACTAACTAATATTTAAAGGCAAAGAGGAGCCTTCTCAAGACAATCTATTTCTAGGCAAGGAGGGGCCTTTACAACCTAATCTTTTAAGGAAAAGAGGAGCCTTCTCAAGGCAATCTTTTTCTAGGCAAAGAGGAGCCTTTACTACCTAATCTTTTAAGGCAAAGAAGAGCCTTCCCATTCTTTATATTTCAAAGAGGAGCCTTGAAAACCTTAAGCAATCTAATAATGCAAATTCTTTTCGAGTGACTAAAGACACTTATGAATGTGTTTCACTTAAAGAAAAATCAGTCTAAGGGCTCCAATGTGTTCACTAATGAAATGAATGATCAATGACACAAATGAAAGCTGAAACAAACTTAAAATGCCATATTTAATTCACACAAAAAAACTTGTATGATAATGAAGCACAAACTGAAATATTCACTTAATCCAAATCTAGACGGATTTAATGAATAGAACAATAATACTTCCCAATAGTCCAATAAGCCTCTAAAAATTAGTTAAATATTTAATAACACTTCTGAGACTTAAAAAAATAGAAAACCACAATTTGGAAGCAAATAGATTTGATTTGGATGCTCAAATATATGTATGAAAGCAAATGAATGAATTCTTGACATATTTTAGAAGTTTGCAAATATGAACACTAAACAGAAGATATAAGTGCTCCAAAATCAAAATAAAAATGCTTAGATAATACTAAGATTATCAACAACAAAAAAGAAAACTCACAAGCCTCCACACCTAGAACTGATTTATATAATTAAAATATGCAATTAACACAAGAACAGAAAAATAATAACAGTTTAGGTGTATCTAAAAAAAGATTTTTGAACCATCTCAGATAGCCTTCAACAAATCAAAAAAAAAACGTTAGCTAACTATAGAAGACATAGAGAATTGCAAAATAAATTTTCTAGGATTTTAGAAATTGATTAAAATGCCCAGAAACTTGTTGAACATTAACACAGAAAAATCTAGACAGATTCGACACTTCTGGAGTAAATAGACTTAAAACCTAAAATATAATCTTTCAAAAATTGAAACAAAATTCATGTAACCTCTATAAACAATAATCAAATATAAAAACACAAAATCTGAATTTTTGAAATAGCATTATATGTCAAAAATCAATATCTAATATAGATAAGAACAAACAGAAACAGATTTGATAAAATTGGGAGTTTATGTTCTAATCAATCAATATAATCACTTCAAAAATTTGAAACTATGATCAATCACAACAATACACACTTTATCTAAAAAAATACAAATTTTTCTATTTATCGAGAAGGTTTAATATGACAAGGATTAGATAAAATAGAGAGACAGCTTGGAGAGATTGGGAAAGTTGATTTATCAATTTCGTTTTTAAGAGCATGAAAATGAGATTTGAGAGTGTTGAGAGGTCTAGGAGGCTGCTAGTTTTTTTTCTTTGACTACTTGTAATTTTTCATAAACGTTTTATAGTTTAACTTGAATTCATTCCAAAAAAGGAAGGAAGGAGCTTTTGGAGACAGCTTTAAGTGATCTATCTTTTTAAAGCTTAATAAAATTTTCAAGTGCTTAAAAATGAAATAAATTTCTAATACACTCTTAATACCTTATGAAAAATTTTATGATAATTTTGAAGCAATAAAAATTTATTTGGGTATTGAAAATTTATATTGAATCATAATAATTCAAATGCGGATAGATTTTAGACATGTTAACAAAAGAGCTTAAACTAAACAAATTTCAATTTTAAAAATGCGAACAAATGGCTAAAGCAAATTTTAACTATCCAAACATTGAATAAGACTTAAAACTAGTTTGAAGACATAATGTTAGACTATAAAACACATCAACATGTTTTAAATAACTTCACAAAGTGGATTTGTAATCAAATAAAGTTCCATGCAACTTAAGATGAACTACATACAATGCATGATGAATAATGAGCCCTTAGATCAATTGGACAGTAAGTGAAACTTACAATTGCATAAAAGACACCCTAACTAAGGTCTTGTAGCTTCCATATGCTTTGTTCTTCTTTGAGCTTCATCTTAGTCCTTCAAACTTCAAGCTTTACATACTGAATCATCTTAAAATAACCTGTCTTTGACTTTCACCATGCAAACTTAAATCATTAGTAATAATGATGTTTTCTTTTCATCAAAACTAAGATTGGAATCTCCCTTGGTTTAACATAACGGTTGTAAAAATAAGTAAAACATTAAAAAATATCAAACGTAAAGCTAGAGAATTAAGAAAAAAACCCAAATTAACAAAAAAAAGCATTCCATTAACAAATGATTAAAGAAAATAAACCAAAACAACTAATATTTAAAGACTAAAACAATAAATGAAAAGAACAGTATCAGAAAGAAAAATAAGAAACTAAGAAAGGAGGAAGAATCGACTCCTAAAGCAAAAACAAGACCAAAAATTGAGCTCCCCCTCCTTTTTCCAGAAGGGCTACCGAAATCCCCTTTTTAATGGTGAGGTTTTAGGCTTTTAGTCTTGCTTTTTGGATGAGATATCGTTTTGGTGTAGCTTTTTATGATGCTTTCCCGGTTAAATTGTCTTTTAGCATTTATTGAATTTTTTAATTATTGTTGACCATTTTTTTGTTCCTTTGGCTTTCCTTGACAGAACTCTCTCTAAATTTGTGAAGGTTGGCTTGTTGACCTTTGTTTTGTCATCTTCTCTTGAGCTTGAGAGAACTCTCTCCATTGTTTTGGTGTTTGACCCTTTTAAGATTACATTGGAAAAGCTTTCTCTAGAGGAACGTTTCCATGCCTCCAAGCCTTATAAGGCTTCAGTCTTTGTTCTTCTCACCTTGCAATCAGTGTTTTTCCTTAATATTACCAAGCTTAAGCCTACTCTCCTTTGTAATTTGCATGGTCTCTTTAATGAAAGACTTTTTGTCCAATTTTTTCAAACATATTCTTAACTCCTTTTTTTTAATATTTTTTGTGTTCAATAATAAAATCTGCATCCGAACTCAAATAGAACACAAATTCTTTTTTTAAAACATTATAAATAAATAAGAAATTTGATATTCAAGCAAAACAAACCATGTTTTTGGATATATACGAACAAAAGAGATTAAATAAGGGAAACAAGGGTTTAGATTTCACCAAATGATGATAAAAAGTGTTAGGCAACCTTCAATCACCTTAAGCAACTCCTGAGAATCCTTAAAATAACTTGAAAATTCATTTTAAAAAGGCTAGAAAACAAAAAGAAAAGAAAAACAAAAAAAACTAAGGAAAGAAAAGAGAAATCTAGTTATCGATCTGAATTCTGCTCTCAATTCGAGTTAGCTCTCCTAAAATTCTTCTCTAAGGTTTATTATACATGTAGCTGCAAGTAAGAACAAGTTAGGTAAGTTGCAGTAAGTGGAGGAGTTAAATCTAGTTGTTTTCCATATGATAGGTACCACAACAGTGCTTAAAAGTCACAAAACGACGAGCTATGAAACCACTGCTTAGTTCCTCTCCTTTAAGAGCATTACGACGAGTGGGCTACTAAAGTCATGATATTAGTCCTGCATATTGAAAATTTTGTTGAATTTCATCTACATTTTAAAACATTTATAAATATAATTAAGCATTTTAACAACAAATTGGATTAAATTCATATAAAAATACATTAAAACCAAGGCCTAACAACTTACATAAGATTTTTGGATTATGTGTGAATCTAATAAAAACAATAGGTTCCATAAATTGAATTAATGAATTCAATTGATATTTTAATTAAGTGTACTTCTAGTTAATTTACCAAGACGAATAGGAATGGTATAATTCAAGAAATAGTACGATTCACTTTAGAAAATCTATGATCTAAGCGAATTTGGAGAACTGATTGAATTAAAGTTAAACAATAAATATAAACATGTCTCAAGGGGATTAACCATCTAGGCCCTAACTTCTTCAATTGCATCTCAATCTAGTGAAATTACCTTGGAATTATTAATTATTTATCTTTTTTATCTTAATTAATTATTAAATCAATCATAAAATTGGTAAGGTTAGATAGTATAGAGAAAGAGATTACTTATAGTCTATTAACAATCCTTATGGGATCAACAATCTTGAAACATAATAGTTATACAACAATACGATAAGTGCACTAACCTCTTTATGATCTTAGTATTATTATATTTATGATTTAGGATTCATTTTATAAAAATTTATAGGACACTGAAAAGACATAACACATGTTTGATATGTTTTTGTATTTATTTGCAAATTTCCTATTTAGATTAGAGCATTATATTAGAAATCATAATCAAATCAAGCTCTAAAATTCATATTTTCCTTATGCCCTTAGGAATTTGAATTAAAATTGGATTTCTTCAGTCCTAGTTAAAGTATTGTAGTAAACTCCTAGTTAAAGTAAGACTAGTAGTTGGTTTCTTTATTGAATAAGAATTATTAGATTTTTTATTCACCTTGTATTAATAACTAGTGTTTTAATTCATGTAGGAATCCTTTATTGTGCATGCACTTGGGATTTCTATCACATTAACCTTTGTAAAGGTGATGTTCCTAATCATTAAATACATTTACAAATTATTGAGAGTACAAGTACTTTATCTCTTGTTCTTCATTGAAGTTAGAAAAAATTTCAATGAAGAACAAAAGATAAAATAAGTTATCAAATAATTTATTCTTTGTAGCACTTAAAAACCTTATGAACTTATTTCTTCTTCTTTTTTAATTATCAACAAGCAAGTTCCTTATAAATATAGTTTATTTTTGTAAATAAAATTTCAAATGTATTTATAGATTCCTTCAATTTTATTTTTAGGTTGATTTGATTGGATATATGTCAATAGTCATACAATATAGTTTTAAGAAGGAAATTTGTTCAAGAAGATATATTCACAAAAATGAATAGAGAATGAAGTTGGAAAAAGAGAGTGACTCATATTCCATATTGTAAAATCAAAAATATCTTTCAATCTAAAAGTTTACATAAGGAAAATCTTAACTTAATCAATATAGGTGTTATCAAACTCCTCCCTTACTCTTAGGACAATGAATCTTCTTCTTAGACACATAATTTTAAACAACTCTTTAACCATAATCTAAGGAAACATTACATCAAAGAAGTAAAGGTGAGCAAGTGTTTAGTAATCATTAGCATGTGAAACTAGAAACCATAGAGCCTAGAATTCATTATAAGGATAAGATCGCTCTCTTTGTTATGCATATTCTCAAATGTAACAATTCGCATGTGTTATGTGTTCATGCTGGAAAACAAACAATTAATTTTACGCTTAAAACTGCAAGTATACGGGTCGTACTTGTAGTAAAGAATGGATATCGATCCTATGAGGATTGTATCTAGGCATCCTATCAATTTGGTTTATAATTTGTTGAAGAAATTGATTTAAACAAATTAACTAAAAAGAAAAAAAACGCAAACAAATTTGGAAGCAAGAGCGAGCAACATATCTAATCACAAATACTGCAAACTAAAATTCGGAGAGAAATCAAGATTTAAGAATAGGACTTGTTGTTATCCCTATTTGTTTCCCTTTGGTTAATTGATCTAATTTACATTTGGCCCAATATTTCCTAATATTTTAGGTACCCTCTCTTAAGGTACAACTAAAGGTAATTAGTTAAATAATTTATGATTAACTTTGGGATCTCTCTACATGCAAAGCCTTTCC
>JAOXYD010237088.1:0-17433 GCA_028565735.1 Pinacopodium congolense | reverse complement strand
TGTTTAAAGTGTCTTAATTCCGTAAAAGTTTTTAAACACCCAATTCACCCCCCCTCTTGGGTGCCATAGGGCTAACATTATGTTTCTCCAAATTTTAGATAAGTCCTATACAGTGGAAAATTTACCATTAACTACGCAAAAATCTTAAACAAATTCTCTAGATTAAGTCGCACAATAACATTAAGAATTAAGGAATGACTAACTAAGGCCGTGATCTCTCAAGTTCGAATCATGGAACCTTAACAACTAACAAATTGATTAAGTTTGCCTATAAAATCAATTAACCTATTGCCATTAATGGAATTCGCTAATGACAATTATAGATTAAAAGCTAAATCCTAGCAATTGAACTAGAAATTAGACCTAGGATGGCCAATGCTATGAATTAGTCCCTAATTCATGAAATTAAATATGAATTCCAATCTAAGGACAAGCATAAATCATAATTCTCATTTAAATACCAACTCCAATATCATAAACATAACTCAATTACCCATCAAGTATCTTCAAGACAAGGAAAACCTAAGATAACAAAATGAAAATAACAAAAACCCAAACTGAAATTATAGAAAACATATATAAAATTATTAACATAAAGGAAATACCAAGGACAATACTAAAATATTAAAAAATATATCATTATATTAAATATTCAAAGAGTTTAACACAATAATAACACAACTAAAATGAAAATACTACTGAAAAATAAAACAAAAATATCAAAATAACTACTAAAATGGAAATAAGCTAAATTTCAACACCTAATCTTCTTAAACTATGGTCTGAACATGAAAAGAGATGAAAAGAATCAAATGTAAATACAAAGAAATTAAAGTTTCCCCAACTGGGGAGCTAAAACTACTAATTCCACTTCCTTTTCTATATTTATAGGCCCTCATTAAGGTTTGGGTCATTTAAAAAGTGAAAGGGCATGTTTGCCCTTTTTTTTTTGGAAAAAATTAATGTTTTCATTTTACATTTATGGCCCTTTAATAAAGATATGCAGAGGATTGGATCCAACCACCATTTATGTTCCTAAAAAACACTTTAGGCACTGGTTGGTTAATAGCTTATGGCTCTCTTCTCATTTTCTACTCTAACTCCTCCTATGCACCTTTGATGGCCATGAGATTTGATATTCAAGTTTCTCATATGTTGTTATTACACTAGATAAAATTTCAGAATTATGTCTATCCTAAAAGTGCACCCAATGCATCACCAAATTCACTTGTACCAACACTAGTTATTTCTTGAGCTTCTCTTACTCTTCTCTTCATGTATCCTTCATGGATTCTTGTATGCCCTAGAAATTCGGTGTGGAACATCATAACATGATTTTTTATGTCCTCAAGTTAATTCCACAACTCGTTTAGATTAAATTTTTCTATAAATCACTTTCAAACTTAGTCCTTTCAAATTGTATTGATGCCATAAGATCAAATTTGCATTAAACTCAAAAGGAACACAAATCGAGCATTTAAATATCAAAATAAGGATGGAATGATAGTAAAACACTTTAAAAACTTCTATAAATTAAATCCTTATCAAATTCTCAACATTTAAACTATTTCTTATCCTCAAGCAATGGCTTAAACCAATTGGATGTAACATAATTCAATCAATACTTTAATCTAATTCACCAATCTCGACTTCATCAGGATACAAAACAACTTTTTCACATGAAAGGCACAAAGTTAGTAAAGGTAACCCAATATGCACACTGCCAAGCATTCAAGTAACTTCATATATGTCTTCTCATAAAGTAGTCAAAGGATTCTCAAAATATCCACAAATAACTTAAAAGACAACACAATTTGATTTTTAAGAAATATTTAGTAGTTCATTTAGTCTTTTTATGTGAGCATAAATATTTTGTCATAAATGACTCTAGTTAGTCGACTAGATGCTCCCTTTTACCTTGTTTGAGATGTCATCTAACTTTTAGACATGAAAGTGAACACTTTGTCGTGAACAACCTCAGTTACTAGTTTAGAATACCTTCTTAAATAGCTACTATTACCAATCATAAACTTCAGTCTTTACATTAGTTTGAAGCCAATGGAGTGCAATTTTCTCACTTATTTACAGCACCCACATAATTTTCAAATATTTTTATTTTTTTTAACACATTATTTAAAACATACCATTCAAAATTCACATGAAAACCATACAAAATATCTTTAAACTCTTAACATCATACATATAGACTACAAAAAGCAGATGAAAACACTAAGAAAAAAAAGAACAACGATGAAAAATTGAAGTTAGCACTCATTTCAAGAGTTGATCCTAGTTCAGGAAATAAAAAGGATTAATTGCATTCAAGTATCAAAGTAAATAATAATAAAAAATCCCAAGATCATTTTCAGTTAAAACATTTAAATCTTTATTCTTAGACTAGAAATATCTCAAGTGCATAAGTTAAAACTTCTACTCTACCTCCACTCTTAAATTGGATATTTTCCTCAGTGTGCCAAAATCAATAAAAACACAAAAAGAGATTGAACTAAAAACACTCCTATTTGAGGATAACTGCTACTTGAGGTGATCCATGAAGTGCTTAATGGAGAGATAACCACTACTTTCGCTCCTTACAAAACAAACATATAAAATAAAGGAAGGCATTTAAAGAAAAAATAACTAAAGAATGAGATAATAGAAGGAAAAGGCATGAAAACTTAAAAGAAAGGTCGAGTTGCCTCCTAACAATAACTTATTTTATCTCTTAAGCTTGACCCCTATTATGTACATTATCTAGTATTAAATGACTAGTTAAGCCTGATAAGAAACATGTTCAAATTCATTGATGAGGCCAAAATAGCTTCACTCAGAGTGGGCTCCCACTAAACATAATGTTTCATAGCATGGGAGAGGTCGAACTATATTGTTTCTCCGTCATGGTTCATGGTCCCCTCTTCACTATGGACATATCCCTTTAGTCAGGATAGTCTCACCAGCTGATTAAGCGATGAATTAAAAGACCCTTTATCCTATGCATATCATTCCAACATCAGCTTCCTCACCCATAACTCCTTCATCAATTCAATACCATGTGGCTTTTCCGTTATCTTATTTTCATCATCTTCTTCTTCCCTAGGAAAATTTATAAGAAAAGGAAATGAAACTTGGTTAGTAATAACAAAAGATGTACTACGTACCTTAAGAGGTTATGCATCTTCCTTCTTTTCCTAAACTAACTCCTTTTCTTTGCCTTACTTATCTTGCTTTTCCTCATTTTCTTTTAGGTGCTCCCATTGATCTCTACTATTTGATGAAACTTCACACATGTCTTCCCTTATACCAATTGGCTCACTTTTTCTTGTAAGTACTTCAAGTGAGTCCTTATTTCTTCCTATAATTAAGGAATATTTTTTGCCGAACTCTCTCTAATATCTTCCAAGGACATCTTATGAGGTTGTGGTGGCAATGGTGGAGGCAGAGGCAATGGCTGGAAGTGCGACTGACTTTGGCAACATGCTAGTGGAGAATTAAGTCTGTACTGCTCATGCTACAATAAAGGACAGATACAAGTAGGATAACCTAAAAATAAGCAAATTTCACATATCTTACCTTCTTCTCCATCACTCCGTGCTTGCTCTATTAAGGACGTGAGATTCGTCACCTCAGGCTCTAACCTAGAAATAGCAAGAAAACTAAACTAATCATTAGGATAATGACATTAAGAAAGATCATAATCAAAAGCGCGCCGACAGTGAACCATTTCCGAAATATATCCTTAAAACACGAAAAAGTTATGAAGTTAAATCAAATAGATGAGAAGGTGAAAATATCAATAAAAAAAGAAAAACAATATAAGGAATAGCTAAAACACAAGTGTCATTCCCCAGTTATGGCGTAAAAAATTTGGTGGATTTGTTACTAACTACAAAATAATAAATTCTCTAACTACCCTAACTAACTATGTATTAAGGAAAGTCAGGGTAATTTCCACAAGGAACTAGTTGTGTTTCTGGGATAATCGTAATTTAATGTAAAATAAAAAGAAAATCCATTAGATGAGAAGGAATTAAAAGGAAACTAATGAGAAAAGCAAACAATAACCTCACAAAACAAATAACAAATATAGGAAGCTGGGTAACAAAGATCATCTAGATTCATAAATTATAATTGATCATCTTGAACAAAAAGATTTTTTAATGCCTAAGATGCTAGCCTATAGACCCAAAAAAGCTCTTATTTCCTAGATTTCTCCAATTTTTATATAAGTCCTATACAATAGAAAACTTACCCTTAACCAAGCATTAATCTAGGGAAAGCTCTCAAAATTTAGTGGCGTGATAGCATTAAGAACTAGGGAACTAGTAACTAAAGCCATGATCTCACAAGATCGAATCATGTACCCATAAGAACCATAATCCTAGATTAAATGATTAAGTTTACCTATAAAATAAATTAACTTGTTATCTTTAATGGATTTCATTAATTAAAAATGCAAATAAAAGCTAAATCATAAAAATTAAACTGGAACTAGGATGTCCAATCCCATGAATTACCCCCTAATTCATGGCATTAAATTCAAATTCCAATGCAATACTAGCATAAATCCTATTGCCCATTCAAATTCCAACTGTAATCTTACAAATATAACTCAGTTACTCATCAAATATCTTCAACTCAAGGAAAATCTAAGATAACATAATGAAAATAAAAAAATGAAATCTAAAATTGGAAAAAAAAGAATGAAAATGCATTAAACATAAAGGAAACACTAAGAAACATGCTAAAAATTAAAAAATATCATTAAACTAAATATTAGAAGCCTTGAATATGAAAATACAATTGAACAATAAAATCAATATTAAAAAATAGTTGTTAAAATATAAACAAACTAAAGTTCAACACCTAATTTACTTAATCTAAGGTCTGAACATGAAAATAGATGAAATTACAAGAAAAACCCACCAAAAACTAAAGTAAATACAAAGAAATCAATGCTGCCTAAATTAGGAGCTAAAATGACAAAATTTTCCTCCTTTTCTCTATGTATAGTGTCCTATTAGGGTTTAGTCCATTTACAAAGTGAAAGGGCAAGTTTGCCCTTTGTTTTACTAGAACAAAGAACTTTCTTTGTACATCTACAACCTTTGAATAAACATGTGCAGCGGCTAGGATTCAATCATCGGTTATATTGATGGAAAACACTCTAAATGCTGGTTAGTTGACAGCCTCTTCCCCTCTTCGTATTTCCTGCTCTATTTGCTCTTACGTACCTCCAATGGCAATGAAATTTGGTATTCAGGTTCGTCACATGTTCTCAGTTTCAAAATAATTTGAGTCTTAAATTTGCACCTAATATAGAACCAAAATCACCTGTACCAAACCTGGTTATTGTTTGAGCTTATCTTGCTCTTCTGTTAATCTTTCCTTCATAGCTTGTCATATGGCCTTGAAATCTGGTGTGAAGCTTCATAACATGATGCTTTATGCCTTCAAATTGATTCCATACATCTTCTAGTTTGAATTTTGCTCCAAATTATTTCCAAACGTAACCCTTGCAACCATTATTTGTGTCCTAAGCTCAAATTTACTTGTAAACAAAATGATCACAAATCAAGTATTTAAACATTATAATAGGGATAATAATAACATCGTTAAGATAAAGCATTTGCAGGTAAACACCTTAGAGTAACTAACCTTAAGCTTTTTCTCATACCAAAATTCCTTGTAAGGTCTTATATATACATTGTTATGGACATCGCATGTGCAATCTATGACCACTACCTGAAAGTATTTAGGAACACTATATTCATTTAGCATGATCCTAGCCTTTTTTTAGGGTTCTACTTTTCCTCCCAACAACCCCAATTATATGAAGAGTCTTAGGATTTGAAAAGTTATTAATAGCACCATTCTCTTCATTATATGAATCAAATAACTCATTATCAAACTCCCTTACATGATCACTCTTGATAAATGATATGATATTAACTTTTTCAAATTGTACGTTCTAAAAAATTTTAAATACTATTTGAAGCACTTATCCTTACTATGTAAGAACACCCCTCAAATAATCCTATTATAATGATCAACTATCATATATTCATAAAACATTGCTCTTAAATGATAGCACCTAGGTATACATTTTTTAGGCATGTTTTCATAATCATTATCTTAGGATCAAAGGGAAATTCCATATGATTTGTGTGGAAATTTAGTTTATTCTTGAATAAGATGTTGTTTAAGTTGATTTAGATGACTATTCATATTTTATAGGAATTTTGTGAGCATTTTAATGTACTTTTGGAGTTAGAAGAGATATGGAATTAATTTGTGAAGTAAGAGCATCAAGTTTTGAAGCTCCATGCTAAATATCAAGACTATAATACATAGCATGAAGTGTGTATTAAGAGAAGAGGAAAAAAAGGTAAAACAAGTGACAACTTAACAATAAGTGACTATAATGAGACATTATATGCACTTTTGGAGTTCATGTTATTATGGAATCAATTTCTAGAACAATAGTATCTTGTTATTGAGTTCCCTAAAAAATTTCAAGGCTAAATGACGAGTAATGAGGAGGTTATCTCAAAAAGATCAAAAAGAGATGAAAGCTAAAAAATCTAAAATGTTGGAGAAAGCTAGAGGAAGCAAGTTGATTTCTCTTTCACAATTATAGCAAGGCAGACTCTGATTTTGGATGTGGGACTTACGGGGTTAAAAGGCTTTCAAGTGTTTAAGGGATTCAATATGACCCTAGAAACCCCTAGAAGTTGGCTTGGAAGATTTAAGAGGCATAAAAGGACCAAAAAAAATTGGAGAGAATAAGGATCAAGCAAGGGAATTAACAAGATCAATCCAATTTTCTAGATTTTGTGCATAAGGGCTAAAAGAGTGGTATCATCAAGTTGTAATCTCTTTTCTCATTTCTTGTCTTTCTTACCTTAATGTATGATGAATATGAATATTGTGGAGTCAATTTACATCATGAATAACTAAATGTTCTTAGGAAGTACTCTTGAATTATTTAGTTAAAATTTTTTCCTATTATTTAATGCTTGCGTGCTTCTGATTTTTATTATGCATATTCCTTAATTAAAACTGAGAGATTGGATTAGGACAATAGTGTAAAGTTTCACAACGAGAGTTAGTACCCTAATAGACTTATAAACATTAGGTTATTAGTTAATTATAAAGAGATCTTAATTGCTTTTAAAATTATTTATAGGACTGCATCAAAGCTAGTCAAAGCGTTAGGAAGGGTTTTAAGAAACTGAGAGATTGCAATTCAATTCCTATGTAATTTATTTAAGGACACTGATTTAGATCTTGAGAGAGAGTAATCAAAACTATAAAATATAAGTGTCAAACATAATTAAATCAAGAAGGTAACATAAAGGGAGAATAAGGATAAAAGTAATTCTCACTATTTATCATTGGTTTCCCAAGCTTATTGGATCTTTAGTTGTTAAATTGTAGGATTGTTTTAGTTTAGTTTAATTTTAGTTATATCCATTATACTGTGAGCCATAAGCATAGTGTAACTTGAGTAATTAGTGAATAATCTCAATCCTTATGGGAACAATATCGGTTATACTATAAATTTTCAATCTATATACTTGTGGTGTAGCATAAAAGAAGAAAATAAGTGTTTATAGTCTTTTCAAAGGATTAGTTGTTTTAGTATCTTGTTAATTTTGGGTTATTTTTATTTAAAGGAATTCATACTTACCCTTGTGTATTCCATGTGCATAATTTCTAGGATCATAAGAAGCTTGAATAAGCTGACTGACAAAAAAATATAAGATATTACAAGGAAAGAGATGAAGATGGGAAGAGTGAAATGTCAAGTAGCCATAAAAAGAACAATGGAGGAAGAAGGAGAGTAAGAAGAGAACCCAAGGACTTTCATGGGCTTTATGTGACCTAGATTCAATCCCTACT
Organism: Pinacopodium congolense; assembly: GCA_028565735.1. Taxonomy (NCBI): domain Eukaryota; kingdom Viridiplantae; phylum Streptophyta; class Magnoliopsida; order Malpighiales; family Erythroxylaceae; genus Pinacopodium; species Pinacopodium congolense. Next base: position 9,531 of record JAOXYD010237088.1, on the reverse strand, counting down.
AGCAAAGAATCACTATGCCTTTAGTGCAATCCAATAATTTTGAGATAAAACTGGGCTTTGTTAAACAAGCTCAAAACTAACATTTAGTTTTTTGGATTGGCCAACGAAGACCGTAATGTATATTGGCAAACTTTCTAGAAATACGTAATGCATTATGTTACAATGGTTTAGTGGATGATGCTATTAAATGAGACTCTTACAAAGCATGGTTGAATTCCTTCAATCTATAAAATGTCACTATAGGGGAGAAATTGGTGCAATCCTTCTTTGTAAAAACCTTTCATTGATAAAGACTACATGAATTATCAAGGAGACCACCATTTTCTAGCAAAGCGATGATGAGTTCTTTTATGAAGCATGGGAAAGATTTAAAGAGTTACAGAGGAGTTGTCCACATTACAAATTTCCTAAGGAATTATTTTTGCAAACATTCTATAATACAGTAAATAAATATATACGAGAGACCATAAATGCAGTAGCTAGTGGTTCTATGATGAGGAAGAAAATTGGTGCTGCACATGATTTATCGAAGGAGATGGAGAATAATAGTTTCCTTTAGATAATGTAGAGGAGGAGGCTTCTACAAAATTTTAAGGAGAAAAAAGGAATGCTTTCCTTAAATTCTATGACATCTTTTTAATCATAAATTCCAAATCCCACAAAAAAAAAATTCAATAGTTTACAAGCTACCCCATCTAGACCATTAAGGGCAATATATCATAGGTGTGAGTTATACGGGAAAAAAACAGTGTGATAGCTGATTATTTCTTAATAGATATTGGCAACGCAAAACAAGTTAACTATATGGGATTTCAACAATGAAGAAGTAACAATCCCTACATTAATACTTATAATTTGTGGTGGAAGTACCACCTTTCTAATAATAGAGGTAACATGTGAACTTAAGGACCTCTGAGATTGCAACATGATAGGCTTGGAACTTTGGAAACGAAGATAGATAGGTTTATAGATGTGATTAATTTCAAGTTTATAAATGAAGACATGAGCCAAAAGAGGATTAAAGTGAAGTTTGATTAGACTGCAAGGAACCACACCCCTTTTATCCCTAATTTATAGGTTCAAGTTAGGCAACTAGGCAATGCATTATCTTCTAGAAGTAGGGGAAGCCTTCAAAACACAATAGAGTCTAATCCAGGAAAGTAGTTAAAGGCCATCAAAGTCCAAATTAAGAAAGAATTTGAAGAACCAACTGAATAAAAGATCAACAGAAAGAGGAGAAAACTGAAGAGAAACCTTATGTGCCACCACCACCATGCATCTCAAAGTTTCCATTCCCACAAACACAATTTGAAAAAATTTTTTAAAGTTGAAAAAGTTACAAATCAGTATATCTTTTATGGAGACCTTGGAGAACTTGCCTAACTATGCAAACTTCCCTAAACATATTCAAAACTACAAGTATAATTTTGAGGACAACCAAATGGTTACATTAATAGAGAGTTGTAGTTCCATTATTGCCAGCTACATGCCATCAAAATTGCAAGATTCAAGGAGTTTTAAGATCCTTTATGTAATTGGTAATCTTAAATTTTCTAAATGTTAATGCGATTTAGGGGCAAGTATTAATTTTATTCCTTTGTCCATCTTTAGTAAATTAGGGCTAGGAGGTACTAATTAGTAGAGAATTTATTTGGTGTGGTGGAAGATGTCCCAGTTAAAGTGGATAAGTTTTTTATTCTAGGGGATTTCATGGTGCTGAACTTTAAAGAGAATCCTAATTTTCAATTGATTAATGATAGAATGCTTATGAATATCGAAAGAACATTAGTAGACATCCATGAAAGGCAATTAGTCCTTAGGATAGGTGATGACTAAGTTAAGTTTCGTATCAGTAAAACATTATAAAATCTAGAAGAGGGGACTGCCTATATGAAGACAGATGTGGTTAATTACTTTTTCAAGGAGCAAGAGATCAGTCATGATGAAGAAGTACATTTTAAAGATGATGAAGAAGTTGAGAAAAAAGACTAGTTGGGTGAGAAACTAAAACAATAATCTTTAGTACGAATAACTGCCCTTACTCCATGATCCTTTGTGAAACCACCTACATTCAAATTGCAATATTTACTTCCATACATGGGATATGCCCTTTTGGGTGAGTGAAAAACACTATCAACTAATATTTCTAACAAATTGAATTGGGACTAAGTGGAGAGAGTAGTTAAGATGAGAAAGAGGAGGATTAAAGCAAGGTTAAAGTTGCTTCCCAGTGAACTTAAGACTTGATGGAGAGATCCATTGAAACATGCTCAAGTTTATAAGCATGGGACTCTTAAGTTAGAAAACTCTAAAGGAAAAAGATTCAAGGATAATGGGCATCATGACAAATTATATCTTTGCGAATTTCTCATAAAACAAGGGAAGTAATCCTTTTCCTTTCTTTTTTTTTTCATAACGTTAAAGATTAAAGGCTAATCAAGTTAATGACCTTAAATTTACTATGTTACATTCTTAGATGGGATTTTATAACTTTATGTGTTTGCTTGTTGTCATTTCGATCTTTAAGTGTTTCTTTGCAGATTTCTCAATGTTAATTAGTTAAATAGAAGCCTGGTGTTATATCTTGTTGAATAGAACGAGCAATATTCCCTTTCTCTAAAGATTTAAAGTTATACGAAATGGAATAAATGTTCCCCAGTCATGCCAATAAGTGGACTTTAATTTTCAGGGGAGTTTGGTGTTCCTTCTCTCTTTTACAGTTCATGCAAATAATTTTTTTTCATCTTTCATTTTTTTTCTTGGGGAGGTAGGGGGAGATGAACTTAGGCATGATTTCTCATTAATTCACAAACCTGAATTTTTTTTGGTGTAATGGGAATGATTTTAGTATTTTATCTTTAAAGGATTAAAATTAAGATTTTATTATTAATTGTGGTATTTAAATTCAATCAATTTTTTAGCTTTGCAACATTAAGTAGTTGAATGATTTTTAACTCAAATTTGACTTTAAAATTGTTTTTTTACTTCTTTTATTTTAAAGGGATTGCATTTGTTTCTAGTGACTTTAGTGTATAATATCAAGTTTTTAATGTCGTTGTTGGCGGAGTGCCATATGATTCTAAAATATTTTATGGTGTAATGAATGAAAAGGTTGTATTTGTTTAGATAACGTAGGCGAAAACAATCATTCCAATGGCTTCATGCCAATAAAAAGGTTGAAGTATATGAATGGTGCTAGTAACCATTTGTGATTGTGATCTAAATGAGTAACCAGGGATATTCCTATCAAAATTTTCATCTTCCCTTCAAAATTCTAGATGTTGTTATAAACATGCTAAAAATGGTAACCATGTTGGGTAATTATGGGACATTCAAGCCAAAATGTTTGGCTTATTGTCAAAAGATAAGTTGAATCCCTAAATAATTGCTCTAAATAAAACTTAAGTTGTGCTTTGTGTTAATGGTAACACCCTTAAACAAGTTTCCATGATTATCCACACGAAGCTATTTAGATGCCTGAAATTATATATTAAGGATTTCCTTGCTAAAAATAGTGTTGTTATGAATATTAACGAAGTTTTTTTCATTAAGGAACTATGATCTGTAAGCAAAATCAGAAGTAATGATTGATTTTTTTCACTCAACTATCTTCCGACTCTTAATCAATTTTTTTATTAGAAGTTTAAATTGTTGTTTAATGACAAGCAACAATTCAAGTGTGGGGGTATTTGTTAGCACCTATTAAGTGTGAATTTCATAGTGTTTTTGGATGTTAATTGATGTGTATTTACCCCTATTTCAATTCTTAAATGCTTAATTTTTTTTTTGGAATTGTTTAATTTGTAGGATGATGTGAATAATTGGAGAATTGAGCAAAAAGAAACAAAAGCTGTCAAGTTTCAGGAGCAATATGATGGTCTAGCTAAACCACTATATTGGTCCCTTAAACCCTCGTATAGGTGTCAAAGAAATAGACTAATACAATGGGCTTCAAATTGCCTTACTCATTCAGTAAGCCTATTATATTAAGGCAACAGACACGTTCTTTAGCCAATTTCTTCAATAATTGCATATTTTCTTCTTTCTACACTTGTAGCGGCATTCCCTATAAATTGAGGCCCCTCCTAGACGTTCGAAGCATCAATTTTAGGTATTAAACACCTTTTTTTAATAGTTTTCCATATCAAAGTAGTTTTAGGTTGTTTTTATTTTGTTTTTACTTAAGCTGATGGTTGTTTATGAGTTCTAGAAGCTACAATCACATGGATTAGTGTTAGTTAATAATCTTAAGATCCATCTTTGGTGATTTCTAACCTTTGATCTTATGTATTATAGTTTTATTTTCTAATTAATCAAGGTTTATGTTTTCTAAGTTAATTATCTTGTTAGCTTTGCTTAATTTATGTGCTTATTGTTAATTTTCAAGTTAGCTAGGTTGCTAAATGCATTTATTGATGATTAATTATGTTAATTAATAGTTAATGCATGATTAGTGAATTAATATTTTTTTATTGAATGCTTAATGCTTGTCATGAATTGATCACTTAGGATATTACCATAAGATGATCTAGGATATAATAATCTCTACCTAGGTTATTAGAAAAATCAATAAATAAGGTAGTTTAAATAAGTGAAATATCTAAAGATTTGGTTAATCATGAGGGTGTTAGCCTTGAATTCAGGAAATTCTGGATTAGACTTCCTGAACTTTAAGTTTATTACCTAAGTTTGAAGCATAACTAAACTTCAGGGTAGGACCAATTGAGATAAGCCAGTGTCTTAAGCATAACATTGTCTTGATTTAGTGAAGACCCTAGATTAAATATCACTAATCCATCAATTAAATCATCAAACCCCAAAGCTTTAATTGAATAAATTAGGAAAAGCATTCTTAAACCTCTTTCACAATTGATTGGAAGTTTTCTAGGTTTTTTGGATTACTTTTGTATTTTTATTTTAATCTCTTAAATTACGAAGCCATAATTTTATAGATAATTGTAATCCAGTTGATGTAGTACTTGCAATCACATATGCAATTCCTCATAAGATCGATACTCGAAGTCTCAAAAACATTCCATTATATTACTTGTTGTGACTGATGCACTTGCTAAAAAGTTGGTCTTGAATTAAATGTAAATTTATGTGTTAAAAGATAGATTTATTTGAGTTAATTTTGCATGAAGGCCGAACACAATCAGTCCCGATATGTACATCTTTTAAACAAGCTTTCGTAATCATTTTGTTAGGTTATATGGGAAATCCCATGCTTTTTGGGTTTATATTTAAATGATTATTGAATAAAATATTACTTAAGTTGCTTTGTATCACTATTAATACTTGTTAAGAATTTGGAAATTATTTTAATACACTTTTATAGTTAGAAGAGAGGTGGAATCACTTTGAAATGCAAGAGGATGAAGTTAGGAAGATCCTCGACAAATATTAAGGCTATAAGATATGCCATGAAGAGTACATTAAGCGAAGAATAAGGGAAACTAAAAGAAGTGACAGATTAACTTTAGGTTACTTTAAAGAGACAATAGAGGCACTTTTGGAGATCAAATTGTTAAAGAATCAATTTAGGGAGTAAGAAAATAAAAAAAATCATGTTTTTGAGTTACACACAAAATTGCAAGGCCAAATGATGAGTAATTAAGAAGTTATAATGAATAGATCAAGAAGAGATGAAAGCTATAAAAGCTAGAAAAGTTGGAAAAAACTAGAGGAAGCAAGATGATTGCTTTGTCATGGCCTTGGCTAGGCAGAGTCTATTATTATTCATGTGACTTATGTGGTTTTAATATTTGAAATTGTTTTTGGGTCACAATATGACTTAGAAAACCCCAGAAGCTGACCTAGAATTGATAGGAAGTATAAATGGACAAAGAAAAATTAATTCCAGAGGTTATAAGTAGAGAGAACAAGGATCAAATAAGGGAATCATCACGATCAGTGAAATTTTCTAGATTTTCTATACAAAGGCTAGAGGAGAAGGATCATCAAGCTATAATCTTTTGGTATTATTTACTTTCTTTCTTACCATTTTGTATGATGATTCAAAATGTTGGGGGGTTAGTTTTCATCATGTATAGCTAAAGTTTTTATTAGGAATTAATCTTGAATTATTTTGTTAAACTCTTCTCTTATTGATTCAATGCATATATTTTGATGACGTTTATTATGCATATTCCTTAATTCAAATTGAGATATTGAAGTAGGATATTAGTGATAGGATAAAGATGTTAGGTATTGTAGTGAGAGTTGTACCTTAATAGACCCCTAAACGTCAAGTTAATAGTTAATTGAAGAGAGATACTCATTAATTAAATAGTTACTTATAGGTTTTCTTTAAATTAGTTAGATAGATAGGAACATTTTTTAGAGAAGGAGAGATTGCAATTCAATTTCTATCTAATTAAATTAGGTACACTTAATTTCATCTAGACATAGGGTAGTCAAAACCCTAGAATAACTTAGGTAAAATATACTTAAATCAATAAGGTAAGAGGAAGACAGAATAAGGGTAGAAGTAATTCCTAGTGTTTATCATTGATTTCTAAAGTTTACTACTTCTGCAATTATTAAAATTTTGAATTATTTTGTTTTAGTTTAATTTTAGTTATATCCATTATATAGTGTGCCTTGAACAAAGTGTACCTAAGTTGTTAGGTTACTAATTTAGTCCATGTGGGAATGATATCAGTTATACTATAAAATTACAATTTGTATACTTACATTATAGCATATATGCAATAATTCTAAAGTTCTTAAATTATTTATCACATTTTTTGTTTTCAGAGAGGGTTTGGTTTTGTTTACCTGCTTTACATTCATCACGTACTTTATCTTCTTTAAGCTTCATCCTAGGTTTTCCATTTACTAACTTCGCGTTATTATGTTGGTAATGTATTTCATACTAGCATTATCTAATCATATATGCCACATCAGAGCATCATTTTTCATAAAAATAAAACACTTAACATCATTATTAGTAGCACTATCATTCAAATCAATGGTGAAAATGTTCCATCTCTCTTTACAATGAAAGCTACATTATTATCAACAATTTTAGAAAAATGCATAATTTTCCTTCAAACATAACTTCAAAATCTTTGTAACCTGATTGACTCACATTTAAAAACGTATGCTTTAAAACATCAATAAGTGGAACATCATTGCTACAAGTATCTTTCTCACTGACTTTTCAAACTGCAATTACATTGTCATTGGCATCGTCTTCAAATGTGACGTAACCTCTATCTATACTCTTTAAAGATATTAATTGCGATTCATCACTCATCATATACTTAGAGTATACACTATTTACATACCTCTTGCTACTCTTGGATGCTTATAAAACAAAAAAAAAATGTTTTACTATATATAACCACATTAATTTTGGTCCTTAGGAGTTATAAACTTTTCCAATTTCCAGTTACGTTTCTTTCTTTAAAACTTTGCAACTTTATGAAAATTTTTTTACAAATGTCCAAATTTATCACAAAAATGACAAACATATGTAACATCACAGGACTAAGGATTTTCCCTAAAGTTGTTTCTATATGTAATTCTAAATAACCTTCTTTACTATGGTTTTCTCCTTGGATAAGAGAGACATGTTCCTTTGCCTAGAATAAGCATGGTGGAAATTTTTATATGAATGAGAATGCATTTTTAATGCTTGAACAAGAGCTATATAGAAATACCTCCTATATGGTTCATATGTTTTATTTTAAATCTTTGAATTTTTAAAAACGTTATGCCTATTTCTAGAACAAATTTATTCTAGATGTAGGCCTTCAAGAATATTGCATGGTTGCTCTTCCTAGTTTATAAACTAGATGATGACGCATTAGTGTTCAAAGATGACGTAGGAGTTTGTTCATCATCTAGGTTCTTACCTTAAACAAAACTAGTATTAGCCTTGGGATTTTCACTACCATTGATAAAACATAATCCATGCATATCATTTGAAGATTTTTTAACTTTAAGCAGGCTATCTAGTTTATCCTTTCACTTAGTGAATTTTTTTTAGGATTCATTTAATGGAATCCTTTAATATTTTATTTTCATGCAAAATTTCTACTTGTAATAAATAAATCATTTTTAGCTTCCAAGTCATATAAATAATTTTTTAGCTATTATTCTGTATCCTAACATCATCCAGCGAATTCTTACATTCTTGGTATTTAGAAGACAACTTTCTTCTTTTCAAATTAATGTGTTTTAAATAATTAATTAGCTCATCATAACTGATTTCCTCATTAAGATCAACATTACCATCATGTAAAGAGTAGGAAGTAGAGGGTACCTTGTCCTCCAAATCCATGAGACAAACGTGTGTTAGTTCTTTTTGATTTCTTCATTCTTGGATTCACTTAATGTATCCAAAAAAATCCTATAAAGCTTCCCTTATCTTTTTTCTCTTCTTCTACCTTTTCTCTTTCTTACTATTTTTTTCTTCTTCCTCATTTTCTTTTAAGAGAGGACAGGATTTATTGATATGATTAATGCCAATTCCTTAGGCATATGAGAAAAATTCTTAGGTCAACACTAGAAAAAAAAACTATCCAAAAACTTTCAAAGCATTAATGATATCAATAATTCACGTATACATGCAAGAGATGTTGTCATTAAAATGCATGGAAAACAATTCATATTTATGAGTTAACATTAATATTTTACTCTACTTGACCTCATTTGTTCTATTATGTATGATCTCAAGAGTGTATCAAATTTCATATCCAATTTTACACATAGGGCCTCTATTAAATTAGTTCCTACAAATTGCACAAAATAAGATATTGAAAACCATACTATTTAATGAAATTAGTCCTTTATCCTCACCTGTCCACATCCATTTAATCTTAGTAACTCTTTGTTAACTGACTAATTGATATGTGTGTTTTTAGGTAAAGTTTCTAGGTTGTTTTTAGGTGTTTTAAGTGTATCTTTTTGTGTTTTAGCTTTAGTTTATTTGATCTTTTGCATCTTTGCATATTATTTGAAGTGTTTGAGTGTTTTCTTTTTTTGTGTTTAAGGGTGGATTTTGAGCTTATTTGAGGGATAGTTTGATGCACATTGTTGCTTGCTTTAGCAGGCATCAGAATTTTAGAGTGTGGTATTTTTCAGGTGACTTTGGTAGCTTGTTGGGAAATTTTTAGAGATTAGATGGCCATGAAAATTGGTGGTGAGGAAGCTCAAGATGTAAGCGGTCTCCAGTTCAAATTTCAAGTCAATCGGATGTCTGAAAAAGAAGTTATGGCCAAAAGAGTGAAGGGTATTCAGAGTTGCAAAGATCAGGTCACGATCGTGACCAGCATTGTTCATGAGCCCTCTGTCACAATCGTGATAGCAGGCCTGATCCTGGACGAGTCAAACGCGGGATTTTAAGGGTTGGAACCCTACTTTTGACATATTTAAGTATTCTAAACCCTAAAGAGCTAGAACATTCATTAGACAACATCCAAGAAGAGGCAAGGAAGAGGTTTTTGTGGCTACACAAAGGAGGCAACTCAATCAACCTTGGAAATCATCAAGAGACATCAACACCCAGATTTTCCAGCATTC
>JAOXYD010237078.1:0-17436 GCA_028565735.1 Pinacopodium congolense | reverse complement strand
TACTCCAATGTTTATAATCCTGGGTGGAAAAACCACCCCAATTTTTCTTGGAGTTTTAACAATGCAGGTGGCCAAATGAGAGTACAAGGACCTCCTGGATTTCAACAAGATCACTTCAACTCTTTAGAGTGGATAAGCTGATGGATACATTAGGCTCCAAGTTAGCAAGCTAGGAGGAGAATCTAAAATGGATGGAGGTCAAATTTGACCAAGTCACCAGGAACAATGCCCCATCTATCCTTAACCTAGAAGTTCAGGTAGGCCAACTTTCCAATGTTATGTTTTTTAGAAATGTAGGTAGTCTACCGAGCAGCACTGAAGCTAACCTGAAAGAGCAACTTAAAGCTATCACACTTAGGAGTGGCAAACAGCTGGAGGAGCCGAGTGTGCTAAAGGATGGCCTAGAGAAAGGGAAAGGTAAGGAGATAGAAGAAGAGAAGAAAGAAGAGAAAGAAGAAGAGGGGCCCTACGTGCCACCACCACCTTACAAGCCTAAGATTCCATATCCGCTGAAGGTGAGGAAACACTAAGTAGATGCTCAACTCTCCAAGTTTTTGGAGAAAATGAAGAAGCTCCAGATCAATTTGTCTTTGGTGGAGGCATTGGAATGTATGCCCAAGTATGCAAAGTTTCTTAAGGACATATTGATGAACAAATTCACTTGGGAGGACAACCAAACAATTACCTTGACAGAGAATTGCAACTCTATTATCTCCAGCAACATTCCATCAAAATTGAAAGATCCATGGAGTTTTACTATTCCTTGTGTTGTTGGTGATTTTGAATTGTCTAAATGTTTATGTGATCTAGGTGTAAGTATTAACTTGATGCCTTTGTCTATTTCCTGAAAATTGGGGCTATGAGAGGTCAAGCCAACATCCATACTCATTCAACTTGAGGATTAATCCATTAAGAGACCATTTTGAGTGGTGGAAGATGTGCTAGTGAAAGTAGATAAATTCATTATTCCTGTTGACTTTGTTATGTTGGATTTTGAGGAAGATAGAAATTGTTCCTTGATTTTACGTAGGCCCTTTATAAATGCTAGTAGGGCATTGGTGGATTTGCATGAAGGAAAGCTTATCTTAAGAGTTGGTGACGAGCAAGTTGAGTTTAATATGTCTAAATCCTTGAGGAAGTCAATGGATGGTAATATATGCATGAAGATTGATGTTGTAGATGAATGTGTAAAAGATGTTGGAGAGGAAGTTGGTGAAGTTGTTGAAATGAATAGAGATCAGAAAATTAGTGAAGAGGAAAGATATAAGGAAATCAAACTAGAGAGACTATATAGAATAGATACACCCACACCACCTTCCATTGTTAAGCCCCCCATTTTAGAGCTTAAACCCTTACCTGCCCACTTGCGATACACCTTTCTAGGTAAGAACCATACTCTGCCCATTATTATCTTCAACCAGTTGTATTGCGAACAAGAAGAGAAAATGGTAGAAACCATTAAGAAGAGGACGAGAGCCATGGGGTGGCAAATCTCTGACATTAGAGGAATTAGCCATAATGTAGTGATGCATAGGATTAACTTTAAGGAAGGCTATAAAACAGTAAGGGAGAGATAAAGGAGGTTAAACCCAAGCATGTAAGAGGCGGTAAAGAAGGAAGTAGTGAAGCTGGTAGATGCGAGGATCATTTACCTCATTTTGGATAGTGAGTGGGTGAGTCCAGTGCAACGTGTGCCTAAGAAGGGAGGCATGACAGTAATGGAAAATGAAAAAGGTAAAAAGATCTCCACAAGGACCGTCACAAGATGGAGAGTATGCATCGATTATAGGAAACTTAACCTGGTCACTAAGAAAGACAATTTTCCCTTACCTTTTATGGATCAAATGATTGAGAGGGTAGCCAGTCAAGCTTTTATTGTTTTCTTGATGGATATTCAGGATACAATCAAGTATTTATATACCCAAAAGATCAAGAGAAGACCACCTTCACGTGTCCTTATAGGATCTTTACTTACAGACGGATGCCCTTCGACTTATGTAATGTGCCTGCCACATTCTAAAGGTGCATGATGGCCATCTTTTCAAATATGAATGAGAACTTCATGGATGTATTTATGGATGACTTCTCCATCTTTGGACACTCTTTTGATCATTGTTTTCTTAATTTAGACAGAGTGCTTCAAAGATGTGAGGAATGCCATTTAGTCTTGAATTGGGAGAAGTGTCACCTCATGGTCCAAGAGGGCATTGTATTGGGCCACAAGATCTCACACAAGGGTATGGAGGTATAGCCAAGAAAGAAGTGATTAAAAAGCTTCCACTTCCTACTAACATTAAAGGCATCCGACTGTTCCTTGGTCATGCAAGATTCTATAGATGATTCATTAAAGATTTTTCTCTCATAGCTCGACAATTGACTCATTTGTTAGTTAAAGATGTACGCTTTGTGTTTAACAATGATTGTTTACACTCTTTTAACAGGTTGAAGAAGGCACTCACAATCGCACCCATTTTGACATCCCTCGATTGTTCAATTCCCTTCAAAATTTTGTGTGATGCAAGCGATTATACCATCAGTTGTGTACTTAGACAGCGAAAGGATAAGTGCCTCCACGCCATCTACTATGCAAGTAAGACCTTGATGGGAGCACAGCTGAATTACACCACAATAGAAAAGGAGTTGCTTACTGTGGTTTTGCATGTGAGAAATTCAATTCTTATCTTTTAGGCTCACATGTTATTGTTTTTACAGATCACGTCGTGTTACGATATCTCTTTGCTAAGAAGGATGCCAAGGCTAGGCTCATCCGTTGGCTACTTCTACTCCAAGAATACAACCTCGAAATCAAGGATAAAAAGGGAGTGGAAAATGTTGTAACGGACCACCTCTAAAGAATTGAAGTGGAGAACCAAGAAGAAGAAGAGATAATTGACGTGCTTTTCCCAGATGCAGCACTAATGATGGTAGAAAATCCCCTTCTCCCTTAGTTTGTCAATATTGCCACTTATCTCTCAGGTGGTATCCTTCCCTCTAACCTCTCTCATCAGCAAAGGAAGCATTTCTTATCCCAGTGCTCTCGATATATTTAGGATGAACCTGTATTATATAAAATCTGTGCTGACAATTTGATTTGCAGGTGTGTACCTAATGATGAAATGCCTGAAATTTTGACCCATTGTCCTAGTTCAGTGTATGTAGGACATTATGGAGCAAACAATATGGCTACATACATTTTGGAGTGTGGATTCTATTGGCCCACCTTGTTCAAGGATGCTCGAGACTTTGTGATGAAGTGCGATAGATGAGTGGGGAATATTTCAAAAAGGGATGAAATGCCGCTATCCAACATCTTAGAGGTGGACGTATTCGATATTTAGGGTTTGGATTTCATGGGACCTTTCCCATCTTCCCTAGGTAATTCCTATATCTTGATGGTGGTTGACTACGTGTCCCGGTGGGTTAAAGCCATAGCCACTCCAACTAATGATGGAAAAGTGGTACAAAGATTCATCAAAAAGTTTTTCACGAGATTTGGAGTGCTTAGAGCGGTCATTAGTGATGGCGGGAGTCATTTTTGTAACAAACCTTTTGAAACTTTATTAAAAAGATATAATGTGCACCACCGAATGGCGACTCCCTACCATCCACAAGCGAGCAGCTAAGTGGAAGTAGTGAATCAAGAATTGAAGAAGATTTTGGAAAAGGTAGTGAGCGCCTCAAGGAAGGATTGGGCTTTGAAGTTAGATGACACACTTTGGGCATATAGAATGGCTTTCAAAACACCCATAGGTACTACGCCGTATAGGCTTATATATGGCAAGGCTTGCCATTTGCCTTTGGAGTTGGAGTTAAACATGGATTGGAGGCTTGCTGGTGAAAAAAGGTTGCTACAACTTGATGAATTAGAAGAGTTCAAGTTTGGGGCCTATGAGAATGCTAAATTGTACAAGGAAAGGGTAAAAAGATGGCATGATGCTCACATTAAGAAAAAGGTATTCAAAAGGTTGCTCTTATTTAATTCAAGACTTAGATTGTTCCCCAAAAAACTCAAGTCAAGGTGGAGTGAACCTTTCAAGGTCATTCAAGTGATTAGTTATGGTGCATTGGAGTTAGAGAACACCAAAGGTTAAACATTCAAAGTCAATGGAAATAGGTGCAAGCTCTACTTTGGAGGAGCTCTTTCACAAGAAAGGGAAGTGGTTTCTTGCCTTTCTTTAAACCTAACTTAATTTTGTTGGAGTTTGGTCAAGCTCATGACCTTAAATGAAGCATGTTTAGAATATTTTTTCAGTAGTTTTAGTGATAGTTCTTAGCTTCATAGTTCTTACTTTCTTTAATCTTCTCTTTTCTTTTGGTTTTTGACTTGTTTTCTTGAGGTTAGTTGATGTTTTTAGGTAGATTTTGTTGTTTGAGATTGTGTTTGGAAGTTTGAATTAAGATTGAGATGTTTGGGCACTTAAGTTTTGCAATTTAGAAGTGACAAGGGAGTTTCCCCTGTCACAATTGTCACTGGTCATGATTGTGACAGAGGATTGACTAAAATTGCCTATCACGATCATGACTAGGTCACAATTGTGACATAAGGGGTTGGTCACAATCGTAACCAACGCGATTTAAGAGAAGGGTAGAAACCCTATCTCCCTTCTTCTTATTCTTCCTTTCTTTCTTTCTCTCACGCCTCCCTCTCTCTCATTCCGGCACCCCCATCTCTTTTTCCTCCATCTCCAGCTTAGATTTCCTTAAATCTAGTGTTTTTTTGGCGATTTCTTCCCAAAATCTTCAAGGTTTGGTTGTTTTCTTCTTGTTTCTCCCCTTTTCTGTAGCTTTTCTTCCTTTCTCCCCTCCATTCCTGCGTCTCTTTCTCTATCATGGCTGGTTTTCCTATATTTTGGTTTTTTCTCACCATTTTTGTGTTTCCTTTGCAGGTTTTTGCTCATCATGCCTCCAAGAACCAAAACCCTTTGCCGAAAATCTGTCCAACCAATTTAAGCCAAAGCAGAGGGTCGTGATGCGAGGGACATCTTTGTAGGTTTTGGGGCTCCCTTTCCTATCTTCTCATAAGATGAAAGCACTAGGTATAATCTTTTAAAGGGTAAGACTATTCTTTTACCCTATTATTTCGATTTTGTTATGTTAGAACAAGTAGGGCTTAAAGATAAGTTATTATTGCGTGCTAAGGGTGGTTGGACCCAATTTATTCAAATGGATTATCCCATTTTCGCTGAATTAAAATTTGAGTTCTTTATCACCCTACATTTTGAATCACCTATGTCCACTGAATTTTGGTTTATGTTAAGGGTTAAGGCACATAAGTTAGATGAAAAGGTTTTGAATTCACTTTTTTCCTTTCCTAAAGGCCATGTAAAAGATGTCTATCAACATTTTGCCACCAACGCTTATTGGCATTTTATGACTGAGCTATCGGAATTCAAACCACAAAATGCTTCCAATGCTAATATTCTCAACCATGAAATTTTATTATTTCATAAGTTTATTTGCTATATTATATTTTCCAAGACGTAAGGTAATAAATGTTCTGCTAGAAAATTATTCTTATTGTGGTGTATGGATGAGAAGGTCAAAGTGTGGATGTCCTTCTATTTTTTCCTAGCTTTGATGCAATTAGTGACTAAGAAGGGGAATTATTTAGGCTTAGGGTATTTAGCCACTACTTTAACATAACATTTCGATATTGATACTGCTGGACTAACCCCGATTTCATGTGAGTACTTTGATATCTCTTATCTATCCCGCTCGAAAATCCTGTGACATAGCAATATGGAGCTTTAAAATCCTAGGACTTGCACTGTAATCAAGCATAGGTTTACTGGCGAGCCTTCAAGCCCTAGGGACGCCTCCTCGTATGATGATGATTCAAGTGAGGATTCGTAAGAAGTAGGTTGGAAGAAGGTGTACAATCTCCTCTAAGGCAATTGGCCACATTAAATGAGCCGATACAAATGGTGATCTGATGTCAATACCATCTAGAAAGGAAGATCCATAAAGCTTGGGTAATGCAAGGACTCCAAGTCCCTTCAACCACACCATCACCCCCTCCCTCTCCATAAGCTCTCTTACCCTCCCTTTCTTTGTTATTTGTGTTCTTTGTTTTTGTTGTTATCTTCACAAATTAAGGACAATGTGTCCTTCAAGTGTGGGGAGGTACCTACTTGTTTTATGTTGTTTTTGCATTGCATGTTTGCATGTCATTTATGATGCATAACAGGTTTTTAGTACTAGTTTTTTTATTTGCATGTCATTTTCCCTGTATTTTAACCTTTGTAATAATGTGTTGCTATGAAATTCTATCATAGTAATTGAAATGGGATTAAGATGCATGCTTGAAGTTGAATTAGGACACTTGGATAGAAGGTGAATCATGAGGATTGACTTAAGTAGTTGATTACATAGGCTTACACAGAAATTGACATTAGAGTGATTAGGTGATGTATATAAACATAATGGATCTTCAATTGAACCTAAGTGAGGAGTTGAGCCTATATGGCTCTATTCCAAAGTCATTTCATTCCTTGTGTGTGTGATACTCTCATAGATGGTTACCTCTAGAACTTTCTTTGAACCAAATTGAACCTACTATATGCATGCTAAATAGAAGTGATCAAAGCCCTGTTTCTTTTGAACCCTGACTTAAATGACCTACCCATGTCACTATCCTTTGCAAACCCATTTGAGCCTTTGACCTATTTTTTTCATGAAGAAAACACCTCATATTTAAACCTTGAAACCCCATTAACTTACCTAATCACAATTTTAATAATGTGCTAAGTATGCATTAGTTTGGAATTTTCGGTTTTTGTGTTGAGTAGTTAGTTTTATCCATTTGCATGTCTCAGTCCCTTTGCATACTTAGTATTCTAAAAATGCTTTTGATGAACCATTCATAACCTTTTTGACCTACCTTAACCCTAGCCCCATTACAACCCTTAACAAAGTCCTTTTGATCTATTTGTGCAAGTAATCACTGTGGAGAAGAATTGGTGTATTTGCAAGCCTATAGTAGTGTGCTTCCCTATAAAGAGTTATGAGTGGAACACTAACCTTTAAACACTTAAGTGAAATGAGTGAATTCCGTGAGGAAGACCCTTTTTGAGTCTATTTTTGCCTTTGATCGATAGTGTCATAAGTTGAGTTTGTTTATGTATGCCGATGAAAACTAGCCTTGATGTGTATAATAACGTGACATTTGAGTTGGCCAAAGTTTGAAAGATTGCACACTCTTGATCCTTGTGAAGATGAATTGATAGGATGGATTGGTTGTGTTTGATTTTTCTTAAGGACAAGAAAAGGTTTAAGTGTGGGGAAGTTGATAAGTGTGCTTTTAGGTTATGTTTCTAGGTTGTTTTTAGGTGTTTTAAATGTTTCTTTGTGTGTTTTAGCTTTAGTTTATTTCATATTTTACATCTTTTGCATCTTTACATGAACTCTAAAGTGTTTAAGTGTTTCTTTACTTTGTTTAATGTTTAAGGGTGGATTTTTAACTTATTTGAGGTATATTTTGATGCATAATATTGGTTGATTTTGTAGGTATCAGGATTTCAGATTTGGGTATTTTTCAGGTGACTTTGATGGCTTACTAGGAGAATTTCAAAGCTCAAATGGTCATGAAAATTGGTGGCGAGGAAGATCAAGATGTTAGGAGTCTCCAATTCAAATTTCCAGTCAATCAGAGGTCCATAGGAGAAATTATGGCCAAAAGAGTGAAGGGTGTTTAAAGTTGCAGGAATCAGGTCCCGATTGTCACCATCACTGTTCATGAACCCTCTGTCACGATCGTGATAGCGGGACTGATACTTGGATGAGTCGAATGCGGGATTTTAAGTATCTTGACCCTAAGTTTGACATATATATATATAAGGGCTCAAAACCCTAGGAGCCTCCAACATTGATTAGCCAACATCCAAAAAAGGCAAGGATGAGGTTTTTGGTGGCACCCAAAAGAAGAAAGCATAATCTTCCTTAGAAATCATCAAGACAACACCCAAGTTTTCCAACTTTCTTGGAATGAAGAGAAGACATTCAAGGCTCCACCTAGTTTATTTTTCTTCTTCTCTTTATTACTTTTTAACGTGGAAAACATGATTGTTGGTGGATTATTTGTGATTATGAGTAGCTAAACACTTTATAAGAGTTGTTCTTGAACTATTTTGTGGAACTCTTGTTTTTTGATTCAATGAATAGTTATTTGTGATATGTATTGAGCTTATACCTTGCAATAGATCGAGAGGGTGAGTTGGATAGCCTTGCTATAAACTGAGAGGGTGAGCTGGGTAATTTTCTTGGATAGTGTAACGAGAGTTGGCTCCCAATAGACCCATACATATTCAAGTTTTTGCAAGTAATTGAAGAGAGATCTTGGCTATTTGTTGAAAATTACCTATAAGATTGCTTAATATCTAGTTGAATGGTTAGGAAAAGTTAGTACAACTAGAGATAGCATAATTAATCATAATCTATTTGGCTAGGGGCAGCTAAATGCACTTTGAGAGAGGGTAATTAATCATTAGAAAGTCTTGGGTCAAACAAAATTGGATCATTAAGTGAAGAGGGCAACAAAATAGGGATAGAATGACTCCCAATCTTAAACTTTGGTTATCAAATTCCTGCGCTTCGTCTCAATTGGCTGTTATTGTTAGTTTAATTTATTTTATTTTATTTCCAGTTTAATAATATTTTAATTTGTTTCTTAAAAAAGGTATAACCTAAGTTAAATGGTGACTAAACTCAGTTCTTTTCGGATCGATACCCATTCTTGACTATAAGTTGCGACCCGTATATTTGCTGTTTTGACTGTAAAACTAGTAGTTTGTTTTACAATCGACAGGTGTGTAGCACCCATGTTTATAATCCCTTATCTATTTCATTTGGGATTAATGTTCCTTGATTACTCTTTATTAGAGTATTTCGCATGACATTCTCCTCCACCCAACCTCATGATGCTCAAGCCACCGTGGCCCATCCTGCATACCACTACCATTCTACAGATAATTGTCATTTCACCTATAACATGTGGTGGTCGGTATGGGATCAGATGAGATTAAGTGTTAGCTCTGATACCACTTTGTCACGAGACCATTATTGTCTCCCCAAAAGATATGCCTATTAGAGTTTGTAGTGCCCATGCTTATAAGCCCCAAGAATCTAGTGTATACAATCTGGATAGTTTAAGGCTGTCTGTAAATTTAGACCTTAAAAAAAAGATATACATGCTCAAAAATTAAAATAAGAATACCTAGATAATCTTGAGATCATGAACGAACTAAAAAAAAAGATTGTACAGCCAAAAACTAATTTAGATGTTCTAATGATGCCGTTATCACAAGAACAAAAAAGTAGTGACAGTTTAGGTATATCTGGAAAACGATTTTTAAAGCCATTGAAATAACCTCCTAGAATTTGAAACAAATATTAAACACACTCTAGGACACTTAGGCAATCAAAAAATAATTATTTCAAGAATTTTGAAATTGATTAAAATGTCTACAAACATGTTGAAAATTATGATAGAAAAGTCTAGACAGATTTGATATCTCTAAAAAGAACATACTTGAAACCTAAGAAATAATCTTCCAAAAATCAAAACAACGTCTATAAACCTTAAGTAAATAGAAAAACACAATTTCAAAATTTTTGAAACAAATTAAGGTATTGAGAATCAATATCCATGACAGATTAGATCAAACAAATTCTGTTTTAATAAATTTGAAAGATAATGCTCTAATCTAGCAAAATGATTAACTAAAAAATCAAAACTATGATTAATTCAATTCATAAACACTTAATCTAACATAAAACAACAATAAACACTTAATCTAACATAAAACAACAATAAACACTTAATCTAACATAAAACAACAATCTCATAGTTGAAAAAATTGATTAGAGATGATAGGGATGAGAGAAACCAAAATAGCGCAATGTGGTGGTAGCTTGAAGAGATGAGGAAGATGATCTTTCAATTTTGATTTGAGAGCTTTAAAAATGAGTTTTGAGAGTATTGAGAGGTCTAGTAAAACATTAATAAGTGTTCTATGGCTCCTCTATATTTTTCTTAGTCGTAATAGTATTTAACTTCCATTAATTCTAAATAAGAAAACAAGTAGCTGTTTGAGGAGGATCTATACAATGTGCTCTAAGAGGTAATACAGCGGGCTCCTAGAGTCCTTAACCGTATTGCTTTAGAATAAGTAAGAATCCAAATTTAAACAAATACAAAAATTTTAGACATTATCCTTTCATAAAATAGAACTTCAAACAAGTCTTGGGACACAATTTGAGACCATATAACAATCTAACATGATTTAATTAAGTTTAAAAAGTGGATTTTCTATGAAATTAAACTTTATGCAACTTGGGATTGACTAAATGCAATGCATGATCAACGTTGAGCCCCTAAGTCCCTAGGTCAATTGGACAATAATTGAAACCTACAATTGTATGAAAAGCACCCTAACTAAGGTCTTGTAGCTTCTATATATCTTGTTCATCCTTTAGTTTCATCTTAATCCTTCAAATTTCAAGTTTTAGACGTGCAATCACCTTGAAATAAACCTATCTTTGAATTTCACAATGCAAGATAAAATCATTAGTAATAATTATATATTCTTATCATCAAAACTAAGATTAGAACCTTCCTTAGTTCAACATCAACTTTTCAAATGGAAGGTGAATTATCAGACAATGAAGGAACGTAATTTCCTTGTGGTTTAATCTTTTAACGTGATATTATTCCATAATCTATAGGTCAAGTGAAGGAAACAAATCATAACCAAAAATAAAGGGGATGTATGATTAGGGGGAGACTATAATAAGAGCACATGTTCTAGGGTAAACGCCATATTGACGTCAATTGTCTCCTCTAAGTCTCGTGTTTCATACATTCATTTACAACTAAGTCAGATGGTGTAGGTTGTTAAAACAAAAGAGGAAGAAGATCTTAGAAATATTGGCTTTTAGATTAGAAGATATGGAACTAGTAACAAGATGGTGAATACATTCTCCCTTGAAAATAGTATTATGAGATGAAGAAAAAGTTATCTAATGTAATGTAAGGTAATGAAGTGCAATAGAGAAAAGAAGATGCTCACGATATGAATACCAGCCATCGAGAATAAATGAATATTCATATAATTAAAAAAAAGCTATTCAAAATGTCGGTTATGAAAACTCCTAAAATTTGGATGCAATGGAAGAGGTGTCACTTTTTGCTATCTACGTATAACGTATATCTATTATTAACCTCAATTTATTAGTTTTCAATTTCATCTTAGTCATTTATTAATTTTGTTACACTTAGAGTATACTCAGGATTAAGTCTTTCTAAGTTTCATACGACTTCTAATTTTGTTCGCAATGAACTCCTACCATTATATCCATATTAGGGGCAATATAACTTCTATGAGCTAATAGTTGTATTTTACCATAATCATATTTATGGTACCTTTAATACGTGTTCATTACACAATTTATGCACAATATCATTGCCTTCTTTAATAAGAACCTCTTGTGTTTCCTACCTCCTCATACTAGTATTATTGAATGTATGGAATGCACTTGTATCTTGTTATGTTTGTTTACACCAATTGTATATTGAGTGTTAGGCCATTCAATAAAACTTCACCTATGGACAATAACCTAATTATTATGTAAAAATCATATAATGCCTTCATTCATAGCATTCCTACTATTCACTTAAACTATACAACATTGTTACACAATTTGTACTTTCCCTATAAGCAACTTACATACATCATTTCTATCACAAAAATACAATGATGTATCACAAGGATTACATCCAACTACTTAATATGCCAAAACTTCATACAAGTAATATCACAAGTATTTTTAGAATGTACCATCATTATGGCCATCTCATTCTACCATTGAAGTTATAATTGAACAATATAATGTCAAGTATTACACCTTCTTCTTTTACGAACATATTACATCTTTGTACATAACTTACCATAATTTTAAGGGTGCCAAATATAGATTAGAGATAAAGTGCACAAGTATAGCTTACATTGCCTAACACTTTTGGATACATAGTTTGAATTCACACGATACAGGAGTTCAATGACAAATTTACATTTGCTTACGAGGTTCAAATCGTATAGTTAATTTAAACCAACATGTTTTACAAACCATATAACCCATCTCTATAAACTATTATAGAATCTTATACTGGCCAATTTATCACATCATAAAAATAAAAAAAAATAACTTTAATCATTTCATATGTTTCCTACTATCTCATACTAGCATTACCAGATGTATGGAATGCAATTATATCCTATTACTATTAAGTGCATCAATTGTATGTTGATTGTTAAACCACTTAAATAAAATTTCATGTATACACCAATAACCTAATTAACATGTGAAAATCACAATGTGCCCTCATTCATAGCATTCCTATTATTCACTTAAATTATACAACATCATTGCGCAATCCATACTAACTCTATAAATATGATACATATATCACTTTTGGTATAAAAATACAATGACATAATTTAAGGACTACATCAAACTTCCTAACATGCCAAAACTTCATACAAGCCATACCACAAGTATTTTCAAATTTTATCACCTCTATGTCTACCTCATACCATCGTCGAGTTATAATTGAAAAACATAATATTATCGTGTCTTCTTATTTTACAAACTTATTATGCCTTTGTACATATCAAACTACAATTTCATGGGCATTAAATATAGATCATAGATAAAGTGTAGAAGCACAACGTAAAATGCCTAATGCTTTTAGATAAATACTTGAAATTAATTGATAATTTATGTTAACTCACAAGGTTCATATAGTATAATCAATTTATAATAGCATATTTTAAAGACCATAAAACCTATATCTATAAACCATTGGAGATAAGTGTTTTTTACTCAGTCATCTAGAATTTGAAGTCGTACATTTTTCTTCAGTAAAAACCAACAAATTCACAATTGGTATCACTTTATTTATCTAGTTTTCTACATTAATAATATATCAAACCTCTACCTTTTCAGTCCTAATAGTTTCATCTACTATACAAATAACTGAAACTCAATGTGCATCATCCTCAAAATTCACTACTTAACAAGAATTTCTTTGGACTTAACGTCTTTGTTCTCACCTATGCCTGTTGAAACTTACTTTCTTTTCTTTTATGAGACCTATTGAATACATTCACATATTCTAGTGGTGCACAACATAGATAATCACATATCTTACATGCACTACCATGCATCCAAACATACAAAAAATATAAGTTCAATACTAGTTATAAATACTTACTATAAAAGAATGGCATTAAATGACTACCCTCTTATCAAATACTAGTTTCCATCTCAAGTTTTATGTGGTCTAACATATAACAAAAAAAATATTATTATACTATTCATATTAATAATTGTGTTTGTTTATAAAACCCAATAAAAGTGAATCAACAACAAAAAACATTGGAATTTAGCTTAAACCAAAAGATAAATGTACCTACAGGGGTTTTAAAAATAGAGGCAATCGCAAGACGAACCTAAAGTTGGTCATGAATCACCATCACCATCATCTTCAAATGGGAAAGAAGCTGCATTTAAGGGGGACTTAGAAGTGTTCTAGCCTAAACCTGATTGATGAGTCTAGATAAAGGTTGACACATAGATAAGATGAAAATACTAAAACCTTAACTTCTTCTAGATGAAGGCAGAGACACAGATAAGAAGAAAACAATAAAACCCTAACTTCTTCTTCCTATTCTCACCATTATCATCATCTTTAGTTGGTATAAATTTGTGTTTAAGGAGCCCATACAAGTGTTCAATTGAAGAGACATAAAAGATCAAATCATTAGCCATCAATGGGCATACGAAGAGGCTTGGATTTTTATTTAGTGAGACAAAGGGAGCTGATTGATGGTTAGGGAAAATTTTAAAATTTCTAATATGCCCCTATGATTAAATTAAAATCTTTGTTCTATTGAAATTTTTAACTTGTAATTAATTATTAATTAATTATTCTTAAAATTTAATAAATGAAGGGGTTCATAAGGGAGCTATTTAGGTTGGCCTTATGTCATTGTCAAAAAACTTGTACCTTAAAAATGACAACTCGTATAAAAGGGTGACTCACTATAGTATAGGGATCTAGTTCCTCCATACCTTGTTGCACATTATCATTGGTGAACCATGTTGTTTTAAAACCTAAAAAGATATAATGATAAAAATAAATTGATATTGACCTATTATTAGCCAAAAAAATCAAAATAAAAATTATTTATTATTTTGAAATTGTTATGGCTTGTTTCATCAAATTTTGTGTCTCCTTAGAACTTGATAAATGATTCTTCATCTTTAACATAATAGAATTTAGGAGATGATCTCAATTTTCCAAACAATGATTAAGGCAATAAAGAAAAAATGGGAGGGGTGGTGGGGAAGAAAGAAAGAAAGTGAGATATTAGCATTGGGGTTGGCTAGATTTGAATAGTAAAAAAAAATGAAGAAGATAAATGAGAAAAAATGGGGGAAATAATGGTGAGGACCAAAATCTAACCAATTTTGTTAAGGAAAACCAAGAAAAAATAAGACAAATTTTATCATGTCTAGGTAGCTGATGAGAAGGACAATGCTTTCCCTCTTTCTGAAATCATAAACCATTTGTTCCTATTTTTCATTTTCCTTATTTTTAATGTTTTTCTCATAAAATAACTAACTTAAAAAGGTATCTAAAGTACCTAAAGTCTCTTTTTTCACTTATCAATTTCTCTCCTTTAAAATAAAAATTTTATATTCTCTTTAGAATTATAAAAATATCATATTAAATTTTAATTGAACAACACTAAAATAAAGTGAGTGCATAAAAATTAAATTTAAAAGATATTATCTTTACTAGAAATTAATAAAATATATCGTGGTTAAATATCCATATTTTAAATTTAATTAAGACTAACTGAGATTAAATGAATAAAATTAGACATAGTAAAAAAGAAATTAAACATAAAATAATGAAGATTGACATAAATTAGATATGACAAATTGCTATGATGCACAAATAGAAATTAATAGGTTGTAACCAATATAAGGGTAAAAAAGTTGAATTTATGGAATGAACTACATGAAATAAATAAAAGATAGAATGGATGTGAAAAACTATTGGGAAAATTTAGGTACTAATAAACACTTCTCTCTTCACCCATTTACACATCTTATTTTATGAAAACATAGAAATCCTAGATATCCATAGTTTAAAAAAATCAATATGTAAAGATAACTAATATTAATTTTATCAATCACTTGTAGTAAAATGAATGAATTAGAAATTAAAATATTTAACTAGTAATAAACTAATCAAAAGATCAAATAAATTTAAGGGCTAAAAAGATTTTTAAAAAATTAAAAACTCAAGGGTGATATCTAGGTTTTAGAATTAAAGTTAAAAGAAAAATAATGCAATTAAAAAAATTTTTGAAAACAAAAAAAAATTGCCATTCCAAAATAATATGCAAGATATATACATGAAAAATTCAAAAACCAACCTCCATTATAGAGGGAGGGAAGGAAGCAAATTTTGAATGACTAGCATGGAACTTAGAAAAACATAACCAAAGTTGACCTTTGTCACTTACTCAACATCTGTTTAGACATCCAGGAGGATATAATCCAATTAAGATTCCATTTTAAAATCTAGTGTTACATAACAAGGTTAACCTACTATTTATTCCTAATACTACACTCTATTATCTGAGCCTGTATACTATTATAGATTTCCATTAATAGCCTTTGATTTGTCTTAGGAGGCCCCTGATACATTCTTGAGTTCTTTTCTTACTAAATGTCATAAATTTCCGCACAAAAGGAAATTTTGTGCATTGAATTCAACTTCATGCGAGCATAACAAATTGTTAGGGGAATGATTTACTATATAGCTTCTCCTTGATTACAAGCGATGTAATGAAGGAGTGTCTAGGTAAAGCTTATTTAAACCATACTACTTTGTTCTAAGGGAATTTAGGAGCATGTTCTCTCATTCCATTCCGATATTATTTATTACAGAAGGACCCTAAGTTGTCCTGTAACCACCTAACTCTATCGTAAGCCACCAAATTTGGATTGAAAAAGGAGCTAAACCCCTTAATTCTACTCTTTCTATGGGGTTGATGTTGAAGTTACTATGATACAAAAACTCTTAAACTGATGGAGTTTTCGAGATCAAAGCTCGCATAGATGTGAGTTGTTCAATTGCAGTTGGTATCAGCTCAATTCCCAAGTTTGCTTTATATCTACCCCAGTAAATGGCTTTTAGTTTTAAGTAAATGTTATATAGACTAGAAAGAGGTGCCTTTTTGGTTTTATAGACCGCATATTTTGATCTTTCAACTAGTGTGTATAAACTCATTTAACCCATAGTGATTCCTTATTCACCAAAAGTCACTAGAGTCTTTTGTCATATGAAATTTATTACTAATTTTGATAGATTTAATGCTTATTCCACCTTCTAGTTTGGGAAGGCATAGAGAGCTCCATGAAACCTTTGCCTTGTAGTCACCTTCTGCCCCTCTAAACCAAACGAAATTTCTAAGAATTCTCTCAATGTATTTAATAAGGCATTTAGGGATGGACATTTGTGTAGTCGAGTAGCTATGCATAGGTTGTAAAATTGATTACAAAAGTTGTATTCTCTTAGAAAAAGAAAGAGTCCTATTGCAAGGACCATTTATACATTTCTTAATTTTTGTCAATTAAAAGGTAGAAGTTGACAAATGATGGCTTGTTGTGGGAGATGGAGATGCATAGGTATGTACAAGGAAGTTATTTCACAGATAAACATGTAAGAGCATTTAGCCATAACACTGAGTGTTGAGAACTTTGCTTAAGAAAAGGGAGCTTTTTCTTGGATTCATTTCTTTCTCGGATAGACATGTCCTTAAAACATCTCAGACCATTTATAAGCATATTAGTGGAGTTTGAATGAGCTCTTTAGAATAGAAGAAGATACTATGCAAAACATAAGCAATGAATTTTTAACTTCTTACTCTTAGTATGGAATTTGAAACCCTTTTCCTACTTTATCATACGGCTAATCAGTCTTTGAGGTGTTTTCATTATCAAGGCAAACAAGGATGGAAATAGGGGATAACCTTCCTGGCCTGTTTATTATCACTGGAAGAACCTTGAAGGTTCACCACTAACCAGGATACTATAAGAGGCTACAGAGAGGCATTGGTAGATCAACTAGATGAATTTAGTTAGAAATATGAAAGCTTGCATAATATGAGTAATAAATGTCCAATTCATAGAGTCATAAGCCTTATTAAAATTTACCTTAATGGAATAACATTTGGGAGAGAGTTCCTCTTATGGCCTTTGAAAAAATATGACATAAGTAAGACATTATCTTCTATTTTCCACCTTTTATGGAAAGTTGCTTGAGTTTGGTTAACAGGAGCCAAGCATTCTCTTTAATCT
>JAOXYD010237052.1:0-17439 GCA_028565735.1 Pinacopodium congolense | reverse complement strand
CATAAATTTGAACAATTATCAAACCATTATCATTTTTCTTTGTAAACAAAGTAGGACTAACTATAAGCTCTATGGCCCTCCACAGGGGAGGGGAGAGGGGAGATTAGATGTTTAGAACATTTTCTAGACTAAGTCGTAAACCTCCTAATCTAATTTATGAAAAGATGAAGTCCTTAAACTAAAATTCAATGTAAATGAGATGATACGTCAATTTAGC
Source organism: Pinacopodium congolense (assembly GCA_028565735.1). NCBI lineage: Eukaryota > Viridiplantae > Streptophyta > Magnoliopsida > Malpighiales > Erythroxylaceae > Pinacopodium > Pinacopodium congolense. Next base: position 17,222 of record JAOXYD010237052.1, on the reverse strand, counting down.
ATAACCATTTAAATTAGAAAACCCAAGATTAATCATAATATGCATACAATAAAGATTTAAGGGAGAGAAAGTATACACCACAATTTTTATAGTAGTTCGACTAATCTATGCCTAGCCTATGTCCACTCTTAATAATTTGTTGGATTTTCACTATAACAAATCTTCCTTAAAGTAAAGAGAAACCCTTATAATGTCTTCTTCTCATAAAGGAAGTGATGAGCAACCTAAGAATCGTATTTAAGGGTAAAGAGTAACTCAATACAATATTCTTTCAAATAGGTAAAGAGGAACCTAATATAAATCTTTCTTTGTGTAGGGAGAAGAGTAACCTTTTAACAAAACCAATCTTGACAACAAAATCTCAATTACTAAGCCCTAAAAAGCAAGTTCATAAATTTCAATTCACTATCAACATAAATCTTGATCATATCAATACTTAAGAGGCTTATACAAACTCAATGAATGTAACAAACATAATGTAACTCACAAAAACAACCCAATTCTTTCACATTCACAACACTTCCTCTAGACAATCTCAAGGCTTCATCAATATTCATCACAACTTATTGAAATACCCTTAGGAATCTTATTTATAGAGTTTCCAAGCTCAAAATTACATTAGAGAGGTTTTTTAGTCATTAGGGTGCTAAAAAATTGTTAGATTGTAAAACAAACTAGCTATTATTTTATTTTTTGCATATTAGGTTTACTAGTATTCATAAAGTAGTTAACTAGCCATTGATCGACCAAATGAATTTTTAAGGCATTGCTCAACCAACCATGGGCATTGGTTGACTGAATAATAAAAAATATCAACTAGACGATAAGTTCATAACATTGGTCGATCGCTAGTTCTACAAAATCAATTGAACATTCCACAGTAATTTAAATCAATTAAAAAAACTCTAAAAAATATCTTGGTTCTAATCTTTCACAAGTTTCCCTAAAGGTTTTGGAGATCAAGACCCACTAATTAAACTAAAAAAACTCAAAATATCTTGATACACATATCTTTAACTACATTTTCAAACTTTCTATTTCAAAATTAATTCTAAATAATACCCAAACCATTCCTTTTACTTTAAAACCAATTAACATAAGTTTTAAAACATCCCCAAAGTGATTTTAAGTACAAATACTTTTAAATTAAGTTCAAGAACAAATTATGTCTTGGCTTGTAATAAATTGAGCACATTTTGCAAAACTTTTCATTTTAACAAGTTTCAAAATTATTCATAAACATACCAAAAAAATTTCCTTCATTAAAAAACCAACTTACACAGGTTTGAGATTAATCCTTTAGAGATTGCAAATACCAAGACATTTTAATTAATCTCAAACACAAAATATGCCTTGATTATGGAAACCTTCACTCAAACAACTTTCGAACTCTTACAAAAATTTTTAAATTTTCTCAAAAGTTAAAAAAAAACATTTTTTCACTTTAAAACTAATTCACACAAGTTCTAAAAACTCTCAAAACTGATTTTAAATACCAAGATATTTCATTTAAACTAAAACAAATAATTTTCCTTAGTTATGGAAATTTAAACACTCTTGAAAACCTTCCAAAAATTCAAAACCTTCCAAGTTTTCATAAACTTTTCAAAATCAATTTTTACACCAAAAAATTGACTAAATCATGTTCAAACACACATGCACACAATCAATAAAATTTAAATAACTTTACAAAACACTTTGGCACATCAAGAGGATTGCTTTAAAAAAATTTACTAAAATTTCTCTTGATACACAATATCCTTTTATTAATAAAACTATATACCAATATGAAAACTCCAAACTAATTCTACTATGCAAATGCAACGATCAAACTCAAACAAACTCGAAAAATCTTAATGAAACTCCTAGATACAAATGATCACGCAAATGTTAAGCCCTTTAAGCCTTGGTAAGATCAAGCAATACTTACAATAAAAAATACATAACTAATCCTATTCAATCTTGATCTTCATTTTTTACCTTTACTATAATGCTTGCTCCACCATTTCCCTTTTACTTCATGAATTAACTTCTACTTTGGGCACCACTATAAATTCCTGCACAATTTGCAATTTTCTATCTTTTCAAGTTCTCCAAAACTAAAACCATATTAACAATGATGTTTTATCATTACTAAAACTAATAATTGGAACCTCCTTTAGTTTAACATGTTTGATTTTCTTATAACATCACTTTAGCTTTATAGTTCCAATTTTGGCTCTAAATTAGATTGTTTCATCCATTTCACATTTCTATATTTTCAATAAACCAAAAACAATAAAGCAATCAATGATAAAGATTTTTTTTTTCAATCTTGAAAACATAGGTTGGAGGAGCCTTTATTAGTTCAACAATCTCCCTATTTTTTTATAATAATAAAACATGTAATATTAGGAAAAATAAAATGAAAATCATATATAAACAAACTGTATTTCTCCCATTAATCTAATATCACTCAACTTCTCTATTTTTTTATTAAAAAATAGCACAAGATAAATTCATCCAAAAAAAATACTACCCCTAAATTTTAGACTCCCTTTAAAGTTATGCATCATATAAACATCAAAACGAAGACTCACTTTAAATAAATCAACTAATATCATATACGTTGAACCAAGGGTTAGTTCCATCTTTGTTTTGATGATGACAAAGTGTTTTCTACTAATATATTTATGGATTTTGTTATAGATAAGTTTGAAGAAAATAGTTCTTGAAGTGTATGGTGAAGACTTAAAATGAATGGTCATGGAGCCTTAGAGTTGAAGAGCATATTTGAGAGTTTATGTTAAAAGAATATGAATTGAAGACCATCTTGATGATAAGAGAAGTATTATAGATGAACTTGAAGATTAAAGATAGAAGATCAAGTTCAAGAGTAAAATCTTATAGGTTTTTGTGTAAGTTACTTTGTAAGTCTTCTCTTATTCTTACCATAGAGATGAAAGGGTTCAATCATGCATATGCATCCATATTTAGTATTTGCATATCGGATGCATAATCAAGAGTTGTTGTTGGTGATTGATGTATGTGAAAATCCTCTTGATATTTGGTTAAATGCATGTGAGGTATTGGATGAGTATATATGTTGAATGAATTGAATAAATGATGAATAGATGAATAAATTGGTATGATTAATGATTTGGTAAAGTGGTTATGATGTTATGACTTGTATGATTACGTCTTAGGTTGTATAAATTGAATTGGAGTTGTATGGATTCAAGCTAATTTGGTTATGCATGAAATTGTATATGATAAGATATTGATTAGACTAAAGTATTAAGGAAATTTGGTAAGATGATTGAATTTAGTTATGTTGAATTGTGAAGTTTGTGTTGTGATATATTGAGTTGGTATTATTTAAGTTTGGTGGATTTGGAGTTACTTAGATGGAATGGTAAGGATCAATTGACTAAACTGTTAAAAGTTAAAGGCCAATCGACCAAATGACGAGATCGGTCGACCAAACAAATAAATGCTAAATATAAATTGACCGAATGATGAGATCAGTTGATCAAATAGATAATGCTGAAGGTTAGTCAATTGAATGGTTGTATCGGTTGACCAAATGATACAAGTTAGGAGATGAACATTGGACAACGACTAGTTTTGCAACGGTAAAATGAATTAATAAATATGAACATTGGATAACGACTATTTAGCCTTGGAATCGGTATAAATAGATGTTTTATGTGTGTTTGTATAAAAGGAGAAGTGTTAAAAGCTCAATACAAGTGTTTTGTGTATTCTTATAGTATTTATTTGGTGAAGTTGTGCATTCATTCTTATATTAGTGTGAGTCCCTAAACACTTTGTTAAAGTTGAGAGAGTGACATTTTTGTGAAAGTGTTTGTGTGGGGTTGGAAAATTAAGAGTTAATTCTTGTAAGAGTTATCCTTGAGCCTTAAAAAAGAAGAGAGTTTGTGATATTATTATTCTTGAGCCTTAAAAAAGAAGAGAGTTTGTGAGATTATCCTTTAGCCTTAAAAATGGAGTGATATGTTATTTTTTAGCCTTAAAAGGCAGAGTGAAAGGTTATCATTAGGCCTTTAAAAAGATTATATTACTAACATTGTAATTTTTGGTGCTTTAGTAAAAAAATCTCAAAAATGATGTTAGATACTAGATGTAGGATCAAGTAAATAGCTCTGAACTATAATAAATCATATTATGTCCTGCTTCCCTACTTTTTTACTTTTATGTACTTCTTTTATTTATTATTATTTCTTAGTTCAATTAATTAGAATTGTCATTTAGCTTCTATGTTTAATTAAATTGGTAAAATACTTAGGTTATTTATTTAGAAGAAATTTTAATCACTTAATTCACTCCCCTCTTAGGTGTCATATAGGGCTAACAATACCCCCTCTTAGGTGCCATATAAGGCTAACAATATGTAAGCCCTAAAGGCACTAAAAAGGTTGGTGAAATGAGTGTTAAACTTTTTTTATAGAATTTAAACTTAACACATAATCAATTTGATTTAATAAGATATGTAACAGTGAATGCCAAATTGATGATGCACAACAAGTAATAAATAACGAGAGAGAAGAAAAGACAAGACACACAGTTTGTTAAAGAAGTTCACCTACCGCAAAGATAGGCTACATCTCCTCTCCAACTACTTGTTGGATATTGTTCTTAACTAATTAAAGCAAAAACAATTACAATCTTTTTCTAGTCAAAGAGTAGCCTTTACAAGACAATTTTGTTTTAGGCAAAGAGGAGCCTTTCTAATCCAATATTTTAAGGCAAAGAGGAGCCTTCACAAGACAATCTTTTTCTAGGCAAAGAGGAGCCTTTACAGCTCAATCTTTTAAGGTAAAGAGGAGCCTTCCCACTCTTTATATGAAAAATAAGAGCCTTGACAACCTTAAGCAATCTAATATTGCAAATTCCCCTTTTTAAGTTACTAAGGATACTTATGAATGTATTTCACTTAAAGCACAATCAATCTAAGGGCTCCAAATCTTTAACTAATGAAATAAATGATGAATGACACAAATGAAAGCTAAAAAAACTTATTATGCTAGATTTAATGCTCACAAAAAAACTTGAATGATTATGATGTACAACCTGAAATATTCACTTAGTCCAAATCTGGACAGATTTAATAAATATATAATACTTCCAAACAGTCAAATAAGTCTATAAAAAATTAGTTAAATATTTAATAACACTTTTGAGACTTAAAAAAATAGAGAACCACAATTTGGAAGCAAATATATTTGATTTGGATGCTTAAATATATATATGAAGGCAAACGAACGAATTCTGGACAGATTTGAGCAATTTGCAAATATAAACCCTAAACAGAAGATATAAGTGCTCCAAAATCAAAATCAAAATACCTCGATAATCCTAAGATCATAAAAACAAGATTTAAGAAGATTTCTTCAAAAACTTTTCCAATAATGAACATAAATATATTTGCATATGCATTATTTGAATCCTTAATCACATTTAAAAGATCAAGATAAGATCTAAAACAAACATAATAGAGGGTAACCTAGGCAGTTGCTTCAATTTCTTACTGTTCAAAGTCCCCCAACTATTGCATCTGCCATTTGTTTTGTTATGTTATTTAATCTATTGTAAAATGTCTAAACCTACAACCATATAGGTAAATTGTAATATAGGCATCTTCCAAGTAAATTCTTATACCTCTCCCATATCTCATATATTAAACTAAGGGTGGTTCTACATAATTTTGATAATGAAAAAATAATCTTACTACTAATGTATTTTAACGTGTTTGATGCTTTGAAAGAAAAGTATATTGAAAAGGTATTTAGAAGATGGCTTTTAGAGCCTTGTTATAGAATATAAAACCTACAAAGATCAAAGGAAAATTCTTAATTTTAAGATTATGTTAGAATTTTAAATAGGCTATAGTATAACTTTTATTGAAAATTTATCTTGATCTTCTCATTGTCTTTGAAGGACTAAAATCATGTATGTTACATTTATGATTAGTGTTTATAGATATAGGTTATATAATCAAGGATAATTATGTGGAAAATTATTTTCAAATATTCATCTTAATGTATAAAAATGTTTTTGGAGAATTTTTTATAAGTTTTTATTTTAAAAAAGCTTTTAAAAAAGTTGGGATTAGTTTTAGGATGTTTTGAATGTGTGAAAATGTGTTAAGCTATGCTAAAAACTATTTTTCATAGGATTAGTCAACTAGTGTTGTTCGACTAGCCACTGGTTGACCAGCGTAGGTGACTGATTGACTAGTGGTCTGGTGAATCAGACATTAGCAACTAATTTCAACAAATAAAATGTATTAATTGGTTTTCAATGGCATCTAATGACTATAAATAACTAATAACCTGATTTTCACCTATAAATAGGTATATTGGGGATGTGTTATATATTCAATTATAGTAAAACACAATTACAAGTAATTTGAGGCATTTTGAAGTTTTTTTTTTTTTTTGGAGAAGTTTAGTGGTGTTTTGGAGTTCTTTGTGGTGCATTCAATTTGTAGTTATTGAAAGCTCCTTAAACACTTTAACTTAAGACAGAAGTTTTTGGAAGTGTACTTATAAGGTTGGATAATTATGAGATTAGAATTTTATAAGGGCTATCTTAAAGTCTATTGAAAAGGAGGAGTTGTAAAAATGATTTGTAATGGTGAAAATTTTCAACAAGGTGTTGGAGAGTAGACGTAAGTATGAATTGTGCACCGAACCACCATAAATTGATTTATACCCTTCTTTCCCTATCTTTTTTAATTTTTAAGAATATTTTATTACATTTTATATTATCTTTATAAATTATTTATTAAAATTTTTAAGCTTTTGTATAATTTTTAGATGAAATTTTCAATTAGAACTAAAGAGTTAGAAAATTTAGTGTCACCTAATTCATCCCCTTGTCTTAGGTGTCATATAGGTACTAACAAGTGGTATCAGAGTCTAGTTCTCACATAAGATTATTTCTAATAAAATTAATGAGTAGAGATCACGAAATGGAACATTTAAACACAATAGTTCCATCTATTAGCTTAGTGGGTCAAAATAATTGTAGGGCATCTTACTTTAATGACAATGACTATATATATTGGAAAACTAAGATAAGATCTTTCTTATTAGTCAAGAATATAGACTTATAAAAATATTTTTCAATGGACCTCATGTATCTACTAAAATTATTGGAGATAAAAAGGTGACTAAAACAAAGGAGGAATGAGATAATAATGAAAAGAGACTAGTTTTGCTATTATTTATGATAAGAGACTAGTTTTGCTAAACAATAAGGTTTTACAAATTTTATTTTGTACTCTACATAAAAATGAGTTTAATAGAGTATCAATGTATGAAGCTGCCCACGAAATTTAGCATACCTAAGAGGTAATCATACTAGAAACAGTTAAGTTAAGGATAGTAAGATTAGCATGTTCACTCACTAATATAAACTCTTCCAAATGATGTATGGTGAAATTATATTCTCTATGTATGCTAGATTCATTGATATTATAAATGATCTTAAAGGTTTAATAAAGACCTGAATTAATGTTAAGCTTTTGAAAAAGATACTTAGGTCTTTACTAAAGACACAAGAAGCTAAAGTTATAGGCATATAAGAAGCTTATGACTTAAATGCCCCCTTTGAAGAATTGGTTGGATCCCTCTTGACATATGAAATGAGACTAAAGGAGACATAAGAATAGGAGACTATCAAAAGGATAGAATATGGCATGCATGGCATCAAGGGAGGTGTATAGTGATAATTAAGCTTCCATAACTGGAAGGATGATGAGGACATAGCCATACTCATAAGAAGTTTCGAAAAGTTCTTAAAAAAAATATCCAAGAGAAGGAAAGACCCCAACGAAGGTAAATACCATCCTAAAAATTAATTAACTAACATTGCAAGTTTTCAATTTAATAAAATAAAGCATATAAGGTCAAATTCCCTGGCTGCACTGATTTAATATCACTAATTTAGCTCAAATAAATCAATCAATTGACATGCAAATCAAATTTAATGCTAAACCAACTTCACTACAGTGTACCGGTCGCAAGTAATAAAATGGAGTACATTTAAGACTCCGGAATGTCGAACCCACAGAGAACTGATTTTTATGACTACTAAAGCAATAGGATTACAATTATCTAAGGGAACTCAAGGCTTAAAAATAAAGGGTTAGTTAAACTAAAAAGAACTAAAAAACTTCCATCTTTGAAATTAAACTCCAAATTGTCTAAGGATTACCAATTGATAAAATGGCTAAGGAATATGCGTAAATGACTTAAGTAAGTTATAAAATGGATTGAAATTTCTAATCTAGGGCCTTTACTAAATCAAGACAAAGCTATGATCAAGCCATTACCTTTTCTCAAACATTCCTAATTTATGGTTTAGTCCACTCACAAATCAATAGGAAGTAGGATTAAAGTTTAAGAAGTTTCTAATCCTAAATTCATATTCAAGATTAGTACCCTCATAATTAATAAACCAATGGTCATTTATTGATTAAAATCATGTTATTTATGGATTTTTCCAATGAATTAAGTGATTGGTCCTCTACTTATTCATTTAAAATCATATCCTAAGTGATCAAGTTAAGATATGCTTTAAGATCTCACATAAAAAAAGATTATCATCCAACCATGTGTTATAAACTCACTCAAGGCATTCAAGAACCTGTCCCTAGCAAGAATTTAGCTCAAAATATCATAAATAAACAAGAAAATTCGGATTGAAAGCGAAACAGCCTATGTTTTTACCATATATAAACAAAAGAGCTCAAAACAAGAGATTTAAAGTTTAGGGAATACCAAATAATGATACAAACTGATAGACAGCCTCTAAACATGTGAATCAACTCCCCTAAATCCTCAAAACAACTTGAAATTACAATCTACAAAGGATGGAAAAGAAAAAGAAAAGAAAAACCTAAAAAACTAGCTAAAGAAGAGAGAATTTGATTTTTAAATCTAAATTCTCCTCTCAAATCTATGTTAGCTCTTCCAAAATTTGGCTCTAGAGCTCCTTATATATATTTACTACAAGTTGGATGCAAGTGGAGTAAGTTGTAGTAAGTAAAGAGGTGAATTCCAACTGGTTTCTATGTGACAGTTACCAAAATGGCACTTAAAAGGCGTATAACGACAGGCTATGAAGGCACCATTTAGGTCCTCTACTTCGAGGGCAATACAACAGGTTAGGAGACCATTATAATGTTCTACTAAGGGTACTATATTAGTCCAAATTTTAGAATTTTTGCTGCATAATCTTGAATTTTCTTCACTTTTTGGCTTTGATCTATATTGTATAACATTTATAAACATAATTAAGCACTTTAACAACAAATGGGAAGCAATGTACCTTAAAATTGGATTAAATTCATATAAAAATACATTAAAACCAAGGCCTAACAAACCTCTCCTAAAAGAAAATGACCAAAAGTAAAAAAGGAAGGAAAGAAGAAGAAAACCTTAAAAGTTACCACATAGGATGATATAAGTGAAGATAAAGTGGCACATATGTGCTACATGGAAACGATAAAATATTTTGTTACCTTAGTTTTTATGATGATGATGATTTTTATGTGAATTTTACATATAATGAACTAGTTGATTACTTAAAAGAGCTAACTAAGAAAATGAAGAAATTGTTAACTAAGAATAAAGAAACCTTGAAGTTACTAGATGCATGCAATCTTGAAAATGAAAAACTAAGTTATGACTTAAAATCAAAGAATATAGATAGGCGAAAATTCATAAATGAAAATGCATATTTGAGAAAAGAAGTAATCCTTTAAAGAATCACTATCTAAATTCACTAAAAAGAATAAAAAATTATAATTAATGATATGAGTACAAAAATTTAAATGATAGCAATGGACTAATATACACTAGTAAGCATACATTATCCATCAATAAGATTACCTTTGTAAAAGGAAAAAGTCTATAAGATGACTTTTAAACAAATGAAAGAAGAAAATTTCATCAATAAAGTAAAATACACTAGGAAGTTGTTTAAGCCCTTTGTAATGGATCAAGCCAAACCATTAGCACCTATATAAGCATATCAAACAAGCTAAATAAAATTGATAAAGGTAAACCAGTAGATATCAAGCTTTTCCTTAAGGAATTACTGGAAGTTTTTTATATCTTATTACTAATAGACCTAGTATAAGGTCTAATGTATGCTTATATGTTAGATTTTAAACATGTCCTAAGGAATCTCATCTACCCTTTGTTAAACACATCCTTAGGTACTTACATGGTACAATGCATTTATGTCTTTGGTATCTTAAGAACATATATTTAGACTTGGTAGGCTGTTTAAATGCAAACAATGCAGGTATCTTGTTAGATAGGAAGAGTATGTCTAATGCATGCCAATTTTCAGGAAATGCATTAATCTTATGATTTAGTAAGAAACAAATATTAATAACTTTATCCATGATAGAATTCAAGTCTATTGCTATGGCTAGTTGTTATACACAAATTTTATGACTTAGGTAATAACTTAAGGATTATAGCATTAAACTTAATAAGATATCCATTAGATGTAACAATACAAGTGACATTTGTTTAAATAAATATCCCATCCAACATTCTAGGATGAAGCATATAGAAATTTGATATCATTTTATTATAGATCATATGCCAAAAAGAAGATATTGAATTAAAATTTATTAATGTAATGCACCAATTTGACAATATTTTTACTAAAAAAATGAATAAGGATAAGTTTTATATGATTAGAAGAGAATTAGGCATTGTAGATAGTATTTCATTATGATATTTGTTTGTTTGTATTTTTATTTTTTCCTTTTTGATGATTCCTAAAAAAAGGAGAATAGGATATGATATTATGTTTATTTTAGAGGAGTGTGCATTTCAAATGTGTTATAATGCATGAATTTATAGAGAGTCTTAATTTTTTTATTAATTTATGGGAAGTTATTAAATTTTGATAATTTGATGTTTATTAAGTGTTTTTAATGAGTGTGGTTGAATTTTTTTATTAATTTAGGGGGGAGGTTTGAATTTTAATGATATTGATGTCTTTTAAATCATTTTTGTGTTAGAAATAGGTTTTAGATATATAATTATGATAATGTGTTTTTAAAATGTGGTTTTTTTTATTGAATAAAGGATGACTAGTTTTAAATAATTTTTAAGAGGTACTAAGCAAATTCAAATGGCATTGGAACAACTTTGGTATTTGTTTTGGTTTCATAGTTTTATAATATCACATGGTTTTTTCATCATAAAAAATGAGGAGATTATTGAATCAAAGGGGGTTCCACCTAATTTCGATGATGACAAAGCAATCAAGCTATTAATGCATTTTAGTTTGTTTGATATTTTGAAAGATAGATGTGTTGAAAAGGTTTTTAGAAGATAGATTTTTGATCCTTGGAGCATAAGATGGAACTTAAGAAGATCAAAGGAAAAAGATTCTAGTTCAAGACTAAGTTAGAATTTTAAATAGGATATGTTGTAAATTTATCTTGGACTTCTTATTGTGTTTAAAGAGCTTAAATCACACATATTACATTCATCATTAGTGCTTGCCTATAGATTATATAATCAAAGGGAATTACATAGGAAATTATTTTCAAATTATTTTCTTGATACATATATATTTTTTAGAACTTATCATTTGACAATATTAAAAATAAACCTTTGCATTTGTAAAATGATAAAAAAAAAAGACCATAATTTTTTTTATCCCCAAACCCTAAATCTATAAATTGAACCCCAAAATTAGATTTAGAGGTCCACATAAGTTGCTAATGCAATAAGTCTATTAAAAATTGCCACATTAGTGGCTACAAACAAACTTAATGGAAAATTAGATTTTCAATAGTCTTAAATTCCTTTTAAATCTTAGAATTTTAAAAATTCTATCAAACATTAGGTTTTGTTTTAAATATTGCATAAATTTTAAGTGGCAAATTGCACCTTCAACCTTTAATTAAAGAAGCATTAGGAACTCAATAAAGAGGGTCACCTTATTTTCTTTATTAAGGTTGTATTTTATTAGGTTCCTTAACTTTTTATTTCTTTCTCTTTTCCTTTTTGGCTGTAACATTTCTTATAACCATAATAGTCTCTTTTGCTTAAAGAATAGCCTAAGATATTATTTCTTGACTAATGGTACACCTTTTCTTTGCAATATATGGTCTTTTATAAAGTAACTCTTGTGTTTAGGTTTCTTATTATTGGAAAAATATCACAAAAATATTGGATTGAGTTTAAATATATGCATGATCTAAACATAATCACTTACTTAGATTATGTTTGATTTTCATTGGTTAAAAGACTTTTCGTAGAGAACATGTTCTCTTTTCTAAGATTTTTTCTTTAAGACGATAACCACATAAAAAATTTTATTTTAGATGTTTGAATCTTTTATATTTAATTCAAATGATAACTATTCTTTGGTGGTTAATAAATAACAAATGATTAAAAAACCCACATGAGTGTCATTTTCTAACACTTATAGTCCCTCTCCTTATCTAGATTTTTTTAGTTTATTCATCTAATATTTGGCTAGTTTATAAATATTAGTAAATGAAGTGATCATAAAAATGATCCCTTGTCTTCTCATTTCTTCTTTCTTTTCATTGTTTTGTTTTGAGTTCCAAGTTTCCAAAAAATTGTTATTACATATTCTCATTAATTCAAGTGCTTTCCATCTTACTTTTCAATTTTTAGTGTTCTTTTGTTAGATGCTAGCTTGATCTTCTATTATCAGTGTTCAGTTAACATTTGTTAGAAATATGAATCTTAATTAATTTTCATAGTTTCTAAACTTACATCCAATGATGCTCACTCATTGCTTATTTGGTTACATTTATGCATTGTAAAATTATGATTCATGCTATAAAGAGGATATTAAAAAATTTAAAATAATTGCAAATTATGCGTTTTGCTGTGAAGGCAAGTTACATGTTGAAGGTTATTATTGTTGGTTTTGATTGTTAATTCTTATCTTTGTGTTTTTGTATTGATTTTTATTTTTTAAAAGTTTTTATACCTTTTTTCGATTTGTATGTTATATTAATGTGTTATTTTTTTCAATTTCTGTGTCTTAACTAATTTAAAGCACTGGCAGATACATGTAGAATGGTCAAAGAAAGTGAAATGATGATACCGTCATCACCATACCTTATTAAAGACGAGATAGAGAAAAATCCGAAGAAAAGAACTAAAAGTCCTAACTAGAAAAGGAGTTTAAAGGTCAATTGTAAATAGGAAATGTTTACCATATTATGCCTCATAAAGCGGTTACCTAATCAGTTTTGCAATTTAGAAAGTATAATGAAATTGACTGTAAACTAAAATAAAGCTTGTCTAAGTGCCCATGGGTTGAACCTATCATTTAAAATAAAATAAAATATGTGACTCAATGCCTAAAAGTTTATAGCCTTACTTAAGACTTGACAATAAAATGAAATTCCCAAAACTTGATCTTAAGGCTTTAAAATAGGAAAAAAAAAATGTCAAGAGTGATGTCATAAAACATGAATTAAAAATAAAGTACCTATAATGAACCATAAAGTTTCAAATTAAAATGATATGCCTATGATGAATATTAGGGTTTAAAATTAAAATGATATTCCTTGGATGAATCTTAAGGCTTGAAATTAAAAATTATATGCCTATAATAATATCTTAGGATTTGAAATTTAAAATAAATTTGCTAGAATTATGTCTTAGAAACTAAAATGAATCTTAAAGTTTGTAAAATTAAATGCTTACAAGTGGAGTCTTAAAACTTAAAAGCAATGTTTTAAAAATCCCTCAAGTTCGATCGATTCAACTTGATTAACCGTAAACCTTTTAGTTAACCAATTAGATTTTGTATAAAAAAACCTCTTAATAAGAAAATCTCTCAGTTCTCGCTTAACCAACTGGTTTAACTATTTATAAATTAAGCGGTTCAATTGATTGATTATCGATTGAATTAATTATATTGAATTTTTAATTAAAAAAGAAGAAGAATCGTTACTTAATTTTGATTGCAATAAACTTGAAAAGGTAATTATAATTTCATAATTTACTTATTTATAATTTATTTAAATGTAATAAAATTGTTAATACAAATATTTTAGGTACAAATGTGGTTTATAACTCTTCATATAAAATTTAAGGATGTTAATTTCTTAATGAAGATGATATATAATCTTATTAAGAAATATAATTTTAATTATTACTATTATTTTAATATTTATATTAGATCCAATTTTAGTTAGAATTATTATTTATTGATTACATAATAATAAGTATTAATATTTTATTAATATTTTATTTTATAATTTATTTTTACTTATTTTTATAATTCATATATTTTATTACATTATACTAATTTAATACCAGTTTTATAAAGATTTAATACCAGTTAAACCTCTCGCTTCACCGATTTGATAACCAGTCCAGTTTTGAAAATATTGCTTAAAAGTAAAACAAAATGCCTAAAGTAATGTTTAGGAAAAGAAAAAATGTCTAAATTTTGTTCTTAAGTTTAAAATGAGTAAAGTGCATGGTACTTGGTCTTAGGCTTTGAAAGATAATATAGAAATGGGGAGTGTCTAAGGATTAATAATTTGGACTTGATTTCCCTATCTTTAGACAAAAACATGTCACATATTATTCGTATAATTTGGTCATAATTAACATCCATGAACAACAAAATGATAAACATACAAAAAGATTGTTTGTTGTTTCAATTGGGGTCTATGGCTTTGGACTGGACTTCTCGAAGCCTGGGTCTTTCACCTTAATTTTTATGAAAAATCAAGATTTAATTTTGGACTCGTTGGAACTTAGGAATTAACTTTTTTTCTAATTTTAGGAAAATTTGATCCTATTTATTTATATTTAAAAGAAGATAAAGCATAAAAATTATAAGTCACATGACAATTCATATCACAAAGGGATAACAAAGTCAATGTCACATCTCTAAAGTCTTGATAATTTATTTTATTTCACCTATCTTTTTCACTTACTTCATTGATATTCAAATGCCATTTTTCAAACTTCTAAGTACTTAATTTGTTGATTTTTAATTATAAAAATAAATAAAATAAAAATAAATGTGACAAAATAAACATTTGACATTGTGAATAATTGAGAGATTAGACTTATCTTTATTGGATGTGAGTCTTTGCCGGAAAGGCGATTAACCATATGTGCAAATTTGTGATTGGTGGTGCTGAATAGCCCTCAGGATCGAAACACTTTCTTTTCAAGTGAAAAGAACTCATCAGATTCGAAATCATTTTATGAAGTATATTATTTTCATCCCCGTTTGCTTTCAAACTCTTTTGCCTCATAACTTGAATTTCGTTTTCATATAGAACTACAAGTGTTTGTCCATTTCCATGCATATAACCAGTTACCAATGCAATACGAGAACCTTGCTTCTTTACTTCAAGCTCCTTGGCTGAACTTTCCTCACCGTAGAAACAAACCAAGGGAATAAGTCGTACACCTTTGACCACTTTGTAAGAAATTGGTTTTATCTCCATTATCAAGACTGACGGCACATCGAAAAAGGCCATTACTTTAATGATGAGGCCAACCTTTATGCGTTCCCCTTAGTGACAAACCTCCACTAGATCCAATCGTTCAGTGACTGTAATGATTCAAGGTAGACAAACTCTTCAATAAGTGCACTGATTGCTTTATAATCCGTACTTTCCATTCATATGCTAGTAATCGAGACAAATGAGGTTGTGAATGGAGTTGAAGTAATCGAGACAAAGGATCGAAACACTTTCTTTTCAGTCTTTCTTTTTAACAAATTTCTCAATTCAAATTTATAATTTCACAATTTTTTATTTGAATCTATAATTCTGTGTTTTAAAATAATTCAATCCTTCTATTAATTTCCATTAATAAAAATCAGGCGTGAAAAAAAAAGTAGCATACAAACAAAAGCAATGTTGTCTTGTCAGAACTGATTTTAATCCATTTGCCCTAAATCCATTGTTGTGTCTCATTTGGCTCTTGTGTCTCGCCACTCTCGCAGTCTTTGGTCTTCTTGCCGCTGCCGTTGCCTTCTCACAGCTGCCGTTGCCTTCTTGCCACCTCTAGTGTCTTCTTGCCACTATCTTTGCTCCTATGCTGCTTCTCTGTATGTTTTGGTCCAAAGATATAGAGACAATTCTTTTTCCGAAAAAATTAAAAAATGTACAGACAATTGCCCGATTGCCTGCTACTATTATTACATACTGTTGGAGCAACATGTAGAGAATTCCATCTAAAGCGGTTATCATTGAACATTAGCTCAAGCAAAAGCATATTTTTGACGTTAGAATATGGAATTATATAGAGGAATGATGACTTACAATTTTGAAGTTATCTTTTGAGACGTTTTTACAGGAAAATATGATGACCAAATTGGCTCATCTCCACCTTTACTGGATCACAATTGACAGAAAAAAGTTGTCGGATTTCTTATAAAATTGCTTCGGAGACTGATTACAGAAACTCCAATATCCGGTGTTAACGCCATAGTTGTCGATCTTCTCGTTACTTTTGCACCACTAAGAGTACATATAGTTTGTACATGCAGAAGAAGGAAGTTATAGCTGTTCTAGATGTTACTTACTCACTTTCTTCTCAGAATAATAACTAACACCAGACAGATTTTGGTTGAATATGTTTAAGCACTGCCAAAGGATAGGGACAGCAAATTTCGCTTCTGCCTCACTTCCTTTAATGGATGTGGTGATAGTTTATGTCCTGTAGTCAATCAATTAATTGTGAATTTGTATCATATTTTATGAAAGACATTATTTATCTTATGTGTATTTGTTTAATAAACAGATGTATAAAATAAAGTATATGGGATAAATATATTTTACACGTGAATTATGATGGAAATCATAATTATGAGATTCATGTTATAATTAAATATTGTCCCTAAATTATTTCTAATCATTACTCTATTAAGACTGGACATTAATAGAGTGAATTATTAGCACACGTTATGTTTTTCCTTATGAAAGAAGTTGTCAATCTCATAAACGAAAGTATAAAAATACATGAACAAATGTGTAGGTACTTGTTAGAGAACAAGTTCATTGAACTGAACCGATATGAGAATTTCATATGGAACATTACTTGTATGTCTATGAAAATACTCATTATGATGATGGTACAAGTGATTCTTAGACTTGAGATCACTAAGGTTATCTTGTATAGTAATTATTATGTTTTGATGCTACTTACGATCTTTTT
>JAOXYD010237042.1:0-17441 GCA_028565735.1 Pinacopodium congolense | reverse complement strand
AATCATCAATCATCTAATCCATAGCTCTTTTACACATTTGGTAATTTTAAGAATTTTTTAGAAGCAATTAAAATTCGTTTCTAAAGTGTTTAAGCCAAAATAGTCAATTTTTAGCCTTTTTTCAATTTTTAATGAATTTCTCTAGATTTTACCTAAATAATTGTAATCCAATCAACCTGGTAATTATGTAAAAATTTCTCTGTGGGATCGACACTCAGAGTTTTAAATTTTACTCCACTTTATTACTTTTGCGATAGGTGCACTTGCCTAAAAACTCTGTTGGTTTTAATTTAAATCATTTCAAAACATCCGTCAGTTTTTAAGTCACCTAACCAACGCAACAATTGTTATTAGGATTAAATAAGAGTTTGAACAAGATTGCTAAAGATAAAGTAAAAAATAATAAGGTTTAAATGGCTGATAAAATTCAATGGAATAAGTACAATAATTATTTTTGGTATGCTATAAAATAAGATTTAACTAAATAATAGAGAAATTTGAAAGATTAATAAAATTCATGTTGTGATAGAAAACAAATGAAAATCTACATAGGGACATGTGGGATACATACATTTGTGATGCTTCCTACATCATTGCCCTTTTCAAGTGATTTTGAATGTGTTCAATGTCAAAATCCTATCAAAGATGACAAAAATAAGCCACCTTTTGAAAGATTTCCAATAGTACATGGCATATTGAAATTAAATCATTGTAGTTATTTTTATCTCAAAAAGTGTGATATGTCCTCAGTCTTAATAAATTATTTTTATAATTTAAATTTTCTTCCAATATGGTCTTCCCTTTTAACTAATTTTCTTCAACATACCTATTAGTTCAATGGAATAGATTGAGGAGGTTTTAAATGTTGGAGCAACTAATTATACGTCCCTCAAAGCATTCTTTAACCTTAAACTCTGAAAGGTCATTTTTTTCTTTTACTTCATGAAATTTTCCTATAACCAAGCTTTTATGAAATAAATAAGAATAAAATTATGAGGAAAAATATAAAAATAAATAAATATGTTATAAAGTATGATACAAATAAATAGAACTAAAAAGATGTCATAGTGATTAGCTGGCCAAAAAAATATAAGCTAGTTGAAGGTATGTGGTAAACTAACCCGAAGTTTATTCACTATAATTACTAGTTTGTGTATCTAGTGACCACCTACGGTGGTTTTCATTACAAATATACCATAAAAAAATATAGTGTTTACATGGTTCCTCTACCTATTGGTGGAAAACAGATAGTGAAATTTCTAAGTGGAGTTTAAAGATTGGACATAGGCTAAAAGTTTTTTGGTTGAACCATTATAAATTCGTTTTGTCTCTCTTTCCCTCACTCTTTTTTTTTTCATTGGTATAATTATCTTAAGATTTCCATTATTCAAATTATCATATCCAATTATTAGAGTAAGTAATTCATTGATTAGTGTCTAAATAGGACAAAAGTGGACAAACAAAATTCACCTCTCTCTTGTACACCTTTTGAGGATTAACAAATATCAATGACCTATTAAATAAGTACTACAGTAGTATATTATTATTAGTCAAATAAATTGGCTTAATTTACTTGACAATGCCCATCTTTTCTATAATTTACTTAAATCTTTTGTAATATAGAAAATTCCTTCTAATATTATGTTGGGGTAACATCCTCTCATTGCTTTCAAAATCTCTCATCAAAAGTCAATATGAAAAGTGCCCAATTTTTTCTCAATTACTGAGGGAAATATTTAATTTTTTTATTAGGCAAGAGATTATCTCTAGAATTATTCTAGTCAAATGAAGAAGTATGTAGACCTAAAGAAGAGGCCATTAGAGGTCGGTACTAGGCAGAAAGTCTCGTCAGAACTTACTCATCATTTATGGAAAAAGATTCATAATAAGCAAGTGCATCATTAGTTGATGATAGGATTGCATTAGAGTTTTTTTTTTTTTAGTTTGTTCATATATTTGTTTAAGTTGATAATTACGTGTTTAGGACTTATAATTATGTTCTTTTGATGTATTTTTTTAATTTTTATTAGTTTTGTGTGATATTAATCAATCGTGAGCAAGAATTTGAACTTATTTATGCAAGAACTTAATGTAGTTCCATATGGAGTTGAAATAGGGAGCAATGTAGAGGAAAATATGAAGCAAAGAAAGAAAAGAGCAGGCCACGATCGTGACAAAAGATGAACCCACCTCCAAGTCATAATCATGACTAGTCATCATTGTGTCACATTGCAGAATCTAATAAAGGAAAAAGTTTTGTGATTTGGATGACTTGGAGCAATTTTTTTATACAGAACATATAGGAAAACCCTATGAGTTGTCATTAAAAGGTTAGAAAACATCATAAGAATGAAAAGAATAGGTTTACCGAGAAAAATAAGAAGGAACCCAAGATTAATGACGGAAACATCAAGATCAATTGAGCTATCCATATTTTCCAAATCAAGGATTTAAGCTACATCATACCATTTTCTCTTCTTCTATATCCTTACCTTTAATGCCAAATATGAATATTTGTATTTTAATAAGATTATGGATTGCTAAATCTATTTTAGTGTTTATTCTTGATTTTTTTATACAACTTTTACCTTATTGGATTTAATACATTATTTTTTTATGATGTTAGTTGATATTATAATTGATTTGAATTGAGAGGTTGAATCAATATACTTATGTTATGTTGCATAATGAGAGTTGATGCTTTGATAAATCTGTAAAAATTAGGTCAATAAGTAATTGAAAAGAAATCTTAATTGTTTTTTAATTATCCTTATGATTGCTTGAAGTCCAATTAAGTACGTAGGAGTAGTTTTGATAGTCAAGAGATTACAACTCAACTCATATTTATTTTGATTAGGATTACTTGATTAGATCTCAAGAGAAGGTATTCAAAATCATAAGATATCTAGGATCGAGCATAGTTAAACTAATAAGGTGAAGGGGGAATAAAACAAAGGTGAAATAACCCATAAGTTTCCATCATTAAGTAATTTCAAAGTTATAGCTATCTTCTACTTGTTTGCTCATTAACTTCTATTAATTTATTTTAATTTTCAGTGACTTCATCATTTTGTTATCTTCGAAAAAGTATAATTCAAAATTTTAGGTGCCTGGATTCATTCCTCATGGTAATGATAGTAGTTCTATTACAATATATGACCCATATGCTTGTGGTGTAGCATAAAACAAGCAAACAAATTTTTTGGAGCTATTACTAAAGTTCGCAATTTTAGGATCTTATTAAATTTAAGTTCATTTGATTTAAGGTTTTTATAATTTTTCTTTTTTGATTTTCTTTGAATGAATATAAGAATCACAAGGAGTTTAAGCAAACTATGAGATACAAAAATTGCTGACGTCACCAAATGCAAAAGAGAAATCTGAAGAGCAAAGCATAAAAAAGCTACAGATAAAAAACGGACAAAGAAGGAAATCAATGAGGATACTCGAGGACCTTTATAGACTTAAAGAGGCCATGTTTCAATGCAAACCAACAGGGAATCACAAGACCTCCCATCCCAGCTAATAATTTTGAGATAAATCCATCCTTATTAAATATGTTACAAACTAATGTGCATTTTTACATATTGGCCAATGAAGATGCTAACCTACATCTGGCCAATTTCCTGGAAATTTGTGACATGTTTAGAAACAAGGGAATATCACAAGATATGACGAAGATAAGTTCCATTTCACACTAAAAGATCA
The DNA here is from genome assembly GCA_028565735.1 of Pinacopodium congolense. Classification (NCBI taxonomy): domain Eukaryota; kingdom Viridiplantae; phylum Streptophyta; class Magnoliopsida; order Malpighiales; family Erythroxylaceae; genus Pinacopodium; species Pinacopodium congolense. Next base: position 13,733 of record JAOXYD010237042.1, on the reverse strand, counting down.
AGCTAAAGCATGGTTGAACTCCCTCAACTCGAAAAACATCACAATATGGCAGCAGTTGGTACAAGCGCTAAAGAACATATTAATTGTATTTGTAATGGATATTTGTTATGTTTTGAACCCTAATAAAGTGCTTAAATGTTAAATTTCTATTTTATAATGTTTAACTTATCGATGGTTGATCAACATTCAAGATTAAGGAAATTTTTTTGAAGAAATGCTATATTCCGGACCATTAATAATGGTCTAGAATGACTCCCGTTAATAATTCACAAACCCACGTTGAATGAGTCAAAAATAAACTATCAATGGTAGTTAAGCCACCCTTTAATAGCATCATTGTTCTTCGATTTAACTTGTGTAGGCAGAGACAAACAAATCAGCCACAAAATCTCCATAATTCCCACTGACGCATGCTTCCAATTAATGTCTTTGCTTAAAAAGAGCCAAGTGGGCTATCCTAAAGCTTCAGGGGGGGTGGGGGGACACAGAGACTTGGCATAACAAAAAGGAGGCCAGATCTAAAATTTCTTAACTTTTTTCGCTAAATTCTCTCTTGAGAGTTCTTAGTGTTCGTGGGCTTCAAACACTTGTAAATTTAATTTTAAGTTGTTTTCTGCTTTGCCAAATAATGGAGCTTCATGTTAAGACACTGATCCGAGCATCGAAATCATTTAGGGGGTTTCTCTAACTCATATTATTTATGTTATGCTCATGTTTTCATGATTAATGAAGAAATTTAATTTAAGCTTACATCTTTTTATGTTAATTGATTTTCATGAACTTTTATTTTTGACATAGAGTTGTACTGGAGTTCAGATCAAGTTGAAGAAGTTGTGGATCATCCAAGAGCTCTATTCTTGGATGTTTGTAACTTCTAAGACTCATTATTTAGCTCATGTATTAAGATTAATCTAATTAGGTTGCTTAAGATGGTTGTTTTGTTTACTTTAATGATCATGTGTGGCTGATTTATTTTTCAGCTAAAAGTTGGTGTGAAAATGAATTAACTGAGCTTTTTTTCACGACTAATGGACTGATTTTTGCTTATTGAAGGGCTTAATCATCTTATTTGAAGTTGGCCACTTCAGAAAAGAATAAAAGTTAAGCTCATACTTGAGAAATTAACTTAGGTTGATGGAAAAATCAATAAGCAACAAAAATTAATCATTGCATGACAAACCTTGATTATTCGTGAGAGTTTATGATTTGAGATTAATTTTATAAATGTTAATTTCTTGATCTTAAGGCCTATTAACTTAATTTGGTTTACAATCAATCTTCAAATTAGGATTAATAAAGAAAAGGCATAGTCTTAATCATAACATTGTCTTAAAATTGTGAAGATACTTTTATTTCAACCTTTAAAAATGTTATTTGCTTAAATAATTCATTGAAAATCTTATCCTTAGTTGATTTCCAAACTTTGGTAATTTTTTAAAACAATTTACAAGTCATTTTACTTTGTTTAAAGCAAGTTAATTTAATATTTTTCAACTTTTTAATCAAGTTTTTAGAATTTCCTTGATAATTTTAAACTAATTTCCTTAATAATTATAGAGTATCCATGTAGGAAAAACACTTAGGTCTTAAAGGCACTCCATTATATTATTTGTTCGATAGGCACACTTCCCTGCTCATTGGTTAAATTAAAAGTAAAAATTGTTTAAAATCTTAAGCCACCAAACCAGTCAAAACAAGTTATGCATATTATTTTCCTAATTTTTCTGAAATTTTTTACATGTATTTTGTTAATTGCAATTTTTTGTGATTTTGTTGCTTTTTGTTATCTAACTTATGTTATTTGCTTGTTTAGGTAGCAATTGCTTTTATTTAAGTTGTTTTCATTATTTTCCTTAAATTTTGTAAGCATACTCAGGGTTAAAATCTCGAGAATTTAGACTTTGATTATAAGAATGATTGTATATTTTGTAGGAAAAAGAAAGAATCGTGAGCTACTTCATCTGATCCTTTAGAAGTAAGAACGTCTAGTGACAGTGAATTTGAACATTGAGAAATGCAATCCAAAGAACATGTAATTATATGACTTCAATAAGAATTTAGAGAACCAACCATGATGGACCTCGCAATGAGAAACTGAGGCAAAGGTATGGTTACCATTGCCCAGCCTATAGTGAATACAAAAAATTTTGGAAACTTGCATAGTATCATTTCTATAGTTAGGTCTTCACAATTTTATGGTTTAGCCTTAGAAAATCCTAATGAGTATTTGCAAACTTTCCTTGGAACTTGTAATCTTTTTAAAAGTAATGGGATTTTGGAAGATGCAATTAAGCTTAGGCTTTTCCCTTTTTCCTTTAAACAGAAATCCAAAGCATGGTTTTCCACACTTTGGCCTATTTCCATCCCTATATGGGATGATTTAATACAGTTGTTTTTAGCTAAATATTCCCATCTACCAAAATAACCAAGACGAAAATAGAGATTAGGTCATTTGTACAATATGAAAATGAAATCTATATAAGGCTTGGGAGAGATTTAGAGAAATGCATACTAAGTGTCCTAGCCATGGGTTCAGTACGTGGCAATAAGTGGATATTTTCTACACTGGTCTTACATTTTCAAATCGTAGCACCACTGATGCTCTACCTAGAGATAATTTTATTATAGATAATTTTATGAAGAATACTTAGACTAAAGCCTACAATTTGATTGAGGAGATGGTAAAATCATGAACATCGTTCTAGGAAACCATATGAAATTCATGTGATCAATGATATAATAACTCTTAACTCTTATAACTCAATTGGAACCACTGAACAAGACGTTAGATAATTTGGTAAGTGGAGTTGGAAGCAGTACTTATAGAGTTGAACATGAAAATTGTGGTAGTACCTCCCATTCATTATTAGGGTTTCAAAAAGGCTTTCCTTTTTCCCAAAAACCAGAGTAGGCTCAGTTTGTTAGCAATTTCAATAGGCAAAGAGGAAATCCTATTTCAAACACTTATAATCCTGGTTAGAGGAACCATTCAAACTTGTCTTAGAGTAACAATCCAAACTACCAATAACCACCATAACCACCTTAAGCCATCCCTGAAGAGCACCTCCATTTAGCTTTAGAACCAATCAACTTCCAAGAGAATCACGTAGTTTTATAGAGATAATGGTTAAATATATTAAATCTAATGAATTATTAATGCAAAATCATGAGGCATTTATAAAAAATTTGAAGACTCAAGTGGGACAAATTACACAACTCTTATAGGAGAAGCTCCTTAGTAAGCTACCTTGTACCACCGAACCTAATCCTTAAGCATATGCCAAGGCTATTATCCTACGAAGTGGAAAAGAGGTTGAAGTTGAAAGAGTAAAGCAAGAAGAGTAAGGAAAGTAAGTATTGGTGAAGGAAGAAAAAAAAGAGAAGATGATAGAAGAGAGAGAGCTGAAGAGAAAGATAAAGAAAGAGAACATGATAAAAGAGAAAAAGCTAAAAGAGAAGATGAAAGGAGAGAGATGAAGAGAAGAAGAAAGAGTAAAAAAGTTGAGGGTGAAAGCTTCGATAAGCCACCTAGGTTGTTTGCTGATCCAAATGTACAACCTTACAAACCTAGGATTCCTTACCCTCAAAAGTTAAAGAATACAAACCTCGACAAGCAATTCTATAAATTTTTAGAATTTTTAAATAAATTTTATATCAATATCCCATTTTTTGAAGTAATTGCTCAGATGCTCTCCTATGCAAAATTGTTAAAGGAAATGCTATAAAAAAGGACAAGATTGGAGGAGTATGAGATTATAAAGCTTAAAGCTTAATGAAGACTATTATGCTATCCTTCTGAAGAAGTTACCTCCAAAGCTCAACAACCCTGTATTTTTCCATTCCTTGTATAATTGATAGCTTTCATGTAGATAAGACTCTGATGGACCTTAAAGAGAGTATTAATCTAATTCCCTTGTCTATCTTTAAGATTTTATGATTAGAAGAGCCTAAACCAACTACAATCTCATTATAATTGGCTAATAGATTAGTTACCTATATGAGGAATCATTAAGTATGTACTTATGAAAGTCGATAACTTCACTTCTCCTATTCATTTTCTTGTTTCAAATATGGATGAAGATAACTCAATGCCCATCATTTTGAGAAAGCCATTCATGGCTATTGCAAGGGCACTGATTAATGTGCATGGAGTAAAGCTAATCCTTAAACTTCGGGATGAGGAAATTGAGTTTGATGCATTCAAGGCAATGAGGCATACTCCACCTTAGATTCATGCAGCTTCGTCGATGTCAATTCCATTCAAGTATCTTTATTCAGATCCTTTTCGAAAGGCATTAATCCATTCATGTTCTTTGGAATCATAGGAAAAGTAATTCAAAGAAGTTTTAATATAATTAGAACATGGGAAGGAGATATCTAGTTGGATTCAATCTAAGAGGTATGAACTTTAGAGAGACCAAGAAAGTCCCTTCCAAATCCATCCATTGAAGAGCCACTGATTCTTGATCTTAATCCTCTTCTCTCATATTTCAAGTATGCCTTTTTGTGACCTCTATCCCAATTACCATTGATTATTTCATCATCCTTAACTAATACGATGGAGGAGAGGTTGTTAAGAGAGCTTTGAGGGCATCAATATGCAATAGTAGGGAGACAAGTTGACATTAAAGACTTAAATCCTTCTATTTGCATTCATAGAATATTCATGGAAGAAGGAAGGAAATCCTTAGTCTAACCTCAGTGTAGACTAAATTAGAATATGAAGGAAGTGGTAAAGAATGAAGTAGTAAAGTTCCTGGAAACCCGTATCATCTTTCCTATTTCTACTCCCACCTAGGTCAGTCTAGTTTAGTACATAAGAAAGGTCGAATTATTGTGATAAATAACGAGAAAAAATAATTTATTACCATTAAGAAAGTCACAGGATGGCGTATGTATACAGATTATCGCAAGTTAAATGACATCACTCAAAAGGATCACATTTTGTTACCCTTCATCGATCAAGTTATTGAAACATTGATTGGGCATAGTTTTTAGTGTGCCTTATATAGGTATAGCAGATATTTGCAAATTCCTATTATTTCTGAGGATAATGATAGGACAACATTTACTTGTGCTTATGGTACTTGTCCAACTAGATGCTTGCTTTTTGGCTTGTACAATGCTCTTGCCACTTTCCAGTGCTACATGGTGGCTGTTTTTAAGTCTATGATAGATACTTGCATTGACATTTTTATGGACGAATTTTTTTATCTATGACACAGCATTTGATGCATGTTTAGAAAATTTTGAGAAGGTATTAAGAAGATGTGAGGAGACCAACTTGTTCTTAAATTGGAAAAAATGTCATTTAATTGTGCAAGAGTGTATTATATTAGGTCACAAGATTTCGACTAAGGAAATAGAGGTAGATCCAACAAAAGTTAAAGAAATTACTCAACATCCACCACCTAATCTTGTTAGAAAATTTCAGAGTTTTCTAGGACATGAAAGATTCTACCTGTGATAAACTATCCAAGCTCCTTACTAAGTTACTGACCAAGGATGTTGTCTTTAATTTCGATGATAAATGTAAGAGTTCTTTTTAGTTTTTAAGAAGAATCTAACTAGTGCACCTATTTTGGTATCACCCAATTGATCTCTTCCATTCAAGTTGATGTGCGATATAATTGACTTTGCAATTGGATTTGTTCTTAGGCCAAGGTATGGAAAGATCTTTCATCTAATGTATTAAGCAAGCCATACTCTAAATAATGCCAAAAGGAATTAAACTACAACTAAAAAGGAAATGTTTGTTATGGTATTCACTTTCAATAAGTTTCAATCCTATTTAGTGCTTTCAAAGGTCTATATATACGAACCATTAAGCTCTGAAGTACATTATGAATAAACTAGATGCTAAGCCATGATTGATTCGATGGGTTCTCCTTTTACTGGAGTTTAACATTGAAATTAGAGATAAAAAAGGAAAATAAAATTTCATAGCTGATCATTTATCTCGTTTGGATAAAATAGTGATGGAGAAAGAAGAAGACTGAGACATTAAGGAGGTCTTCCTTAAAGAGTATTTGCTAGCCATGCTTACCTTACCTTGGTATATGGATATTGTTAATTACTTGACTAATAATGTTCTACCTTCTAATTTTTCCAGCCAAAAAAAAGAAGAAGTTATTTTCAAAGATAAAAAGATATCTTTGGTACGACCCTTTTCTTTACAAGGTATATGCTGATGGAATTATCAGTAAATGTGTACATGAAGAGGAAGTGCCTCCATTTTAAGTCATTGACATTATCATAAGACCGAAGGAAACTTTAAACCAGTAGGATTGCACATAAGGTGTAGGAGTGTAGTTTCTATTGGGCTATCTTGCTTATAGATGGATTTTAATTTTTCAAAACCTGTGATAATTTCCAAAGGGTTGGAAATATCTCTAGAAGACATGAAATGTCACTAAATAACATTTTGATATGTGAAATTTTTTATGTTTTGGGTATTGACTACGCGGGACCTTTCCCTATGTCATACTCTAACCAATACATCTTTGTAGATACGGATTATGTAAGTATGTGGGTTAAAGTAGTTGTGCTTATAACTAATGATGCAAGGGGTGCAATTCTCTTTCAAAAAAAAAACATTTTTCTGCGAATTGAGACATGAAGAGAAATTATAAGTGATGTAAGAATTCATTTTTGCAATAAATATTTTGATTCTCTTTTAACTAAATATGGTGTCACCCATAAGGTTGTTACATCTTATAATTTTCAGACTAGTAGTTAAGTTCATATTTCAAATCCAAAAATTAAGAAAATTTTAGAAAATATCATTAGCTCCTCGAGAAATGGTTGGTCATTGAAGTTAAATGATACTTTATGGACTTATTGAACTTCTTTTAAGATGCCCATAAGAATGTCTCCATATAAGTTGGTTTATGGAAAGGCTTGTCATTTACCTGGTGAGTTGAAACATTGTGCATATTAGGCTATCAAATTTCTGCATTGACTCAAGGAAAGTATGGGAAGAAGGACTTTTGCAACTAAATGAGTTGGATGAGTTTTGTGTTAATGCTTATGAAAACTCTAAATTTTACAAAGAGAAAGTCAAATGATGGCATGATAAGCATATTATACAAAGGGAAATTGAAGTAGGTGATAAGGTCTTGATTTATAATTCAAAATTAAAGTTGGTTCTTAGAAAGCTAAGATCAAGATGAATAGGCACTTATGAAGTGATCAAGGTTTATCCATTTGAAGCAATTCAAGTAACCAATGGTCACTCGAATTTTAAGGTTAATAGGCAAAGGGCAAAGTTACATATTCCTAGTTTAGTTGAGGAGTCTACTAAGACTCTTTAACTTTTAAATACTCATTAAACTAGGAATTCTTCTTGTTAGATAGTTATTTGTGTTTGTTTTATTTTTATTTTTTGATTTAGAACTTTAATTTATTATTTTCATGCTTTTAATGAATTATATTTAGGTTTGGTATGCTTTCCTTAGTGTTTTCTTTTTTTAGTGTGAAGTTTGTAATTTTTGGTGTTTAACATTTTAATTCTAGAATAATTTTATGAAAAATACAATTAATTCTATTCATTCTTGAATTAGGAAGGATTTTTTTTGAAGATTTTAAGGTTAAAATCATGTGTTTAAGGTTTAAACAAACCATCAATGATAGTCTGATGCCCACCCTTGAAGGCCCGTTAAACCACTGTTGGTCTTCGCATTTCTGAAGCATCAACTGCAATTCATGAATCTATCAACCATGTCATTATAAAAACTAGAGACCTCTGTTGAAGGTAGCATCAAAGACAAAAACAACGCAATTTTCCTATTTTTCTTCTTCCTTCTTCCTCTAGCTGTTGTTCACATTTTCGCTCCTTTTACCTTAAATCTTTCACTTCTTGCTCATTTCTAGCCCAAATTTAGCGTTCTTGGTATCAAATTGTTGTATTTTTCATTATCTAGGCATTTCTAGGTTAGAATTGCTTAAAACATTCCTAGAATCACCTATAAATCCATTGTAACACTTTGGTTTCAATTTTCATTATCAGTATGTTTTTTTTCCATTTTTCTTGAGAATTAGGTTTCCATTTGTTTAGATTTTTATATCATTATATTAGAAATTTCATTAGCATTATATTGATGTCATGTTTTAACATAAATATTTTGTTAAACTTTCTAGAATATTCCAATAAATGGAAAATCCTACCGAACCTACCGAACAAAATTTTCTAACTTTGTTTATTGTTTTCCAACTCTTTTCTATGGGTCTTTTCTTAGTTTTCAATCATATGGCACCCAAGACATTTATAAAAAAAACATTCACATAAAAGGCCCACTTTTGATTTTAAAAGATTCACAACTTGTGAGAACTCCAATTGGTTCCACAAACATAGGGCCAACAAATGTATCGTGGAGTGTTCACTTCATCTTAACTTAGAGGTCGAGTTCATCGTCTCTAATGCATTTTGAGCCTCAAGCTGGGAGTCAATTCTGGCTCTTACGGAACATATTATGCGACGTTGGTTCACGAGTTCTTCATGAATATCAAGGAGAATATTAAGGTCAACACCATTGAGATTCGGTCTATGGTTAGATGTATTCCCATAACCATTACTCATGCCCTTATTTTAAAAATATTAGGAGTACCAATTAAGGATGACATATATATGAAGACAAAGGATGCCTTCCATAGAGATTCAGTTTCATTCAATCTCAACTTCTCAATTGCTACAGCTTGATACACCTTAAGATTAAAGAGAACCTCAAGATTATTTATTGCTGCTAGTTTAAGAGTTTAAGAGTGTCTCATTATAGCACTTCTAAATGCTAATATGGCACCTCGAGCTAGCACACTTATCAAGATAAGGTTCGGTAATGTCTACATGCTACGCAATATGTTGCATGGTATAGGTTCCATTAAAGGCTTACCTTTATCAAGTTTTATTATTCTTGCCATACAGGATGTCATCAAGTTGAGAAGGCTAAGTAATAATTTATTCTTCCCCTCCCTTTTGATGGGGATTTTCCAGGTAGTGGGAGTTCCTTTAGATTTAAAGGAGTTTGAGGACCACATATGCTAGACTCAAATCATTGTTATGACTCTCATCCTACGGAAGTTTGCTCATATTGGAGGTCGATGGAATAAGTTACTAGAGGGTAAGAGAACCAATGCACTATCTATTCCTAATGACCTTCCTAGAATGCCAGAGGAGGTTATGGGAGAGACTTCTTCTGAAGCTACTTTGAGTGTTCATCCACTACATCCACCTTTACCTATAATTATGGCTCATCCTTTTATGGATATTCCTCAGTCTGACCTTATCTCTATTATATTAAGGATGGAGTCTTGCATATCTTATGAGATCTTAGAGCTTAGTTCAGAGGTTTGTAATTGACTTGATTGTATAGAGTCTCACCTTAAACGTATTGAGAAGCATCAGCAAGCACAAGATCAAGATAGCCCCAGAGTTTAGTTGATTTTTATTATTCTTACCTTTCGTTTTCAGATGTTATTTTTTTTCAGTGTTTGTGTTTTTAGTTTAGGTTGTATTTCTATTTCATTTCAGATAATTTTGATTATTTCATATGTACTTTGGCTCATTGGATGTACATTGAGGATCACATATTTATGATATTGAAAATTTATTTTTGACTATATTTTGTGATTTCGTCGTTTATCTTATTTCAATTAATTCAATTTCTCCCCTATGTACTCACGTGGACTACCTTGCTTTAACTCGATCAACTGGGTGCATTCTTATACATTATCCCTTTCAATTTTGTGATTTATAGTTGTTCTAAACAATGTGGGCACTATTTTATTTAAATGTGGGAGAGGGATTTCAAGATTTATCATAATTGAGTTTTTGTTATCTTAAAGCTTATCATTATAACAATTTTCTTTCCACAGTCTATAATTTATGGAAAATTTTTAAATTTTGATGATTATTATTAAACATGTCTTCTTTTGAATTCAATTATTGTGACAATTTGAAATGTCATATGGTTAATTAATATTATCAATGACTAAATTCTTTTAACTGATTTCATTATTTAGATAATAGATACCTAATAATTAGAATGATATTCCATGTATAAAATGCAACTAACTGTTTAATTTTATGATTACTTTTAAAGAAACTTTTATCACTCAAATAAAAATAAAAAATAAAAAAGAACCAAAATTAATCAAAAATTAAATGATAATAAATAATAAATAAGTTAGTAAAAATTCACATCGTTGACTTCTAACCATATAAAAATTCATAAAGTCGAAGTTATTGAGTAGTGCTAATATCCAACAAGTATAAGGTGTCTCAATTGATAAACTGGGTATTATTCACAACAAAATGTTCATCTTCATATTAAAAGATTAAGTGACTTCTCAACCAAGCTTTAAAGCTCACATATTAAATTAAATTATATCATTAATAAATAAAGGATGAGAAGGTTTTTAAAAGTTGATGCATTAAACTCAGTATTTTTTTCCTTTCACATATGGAATTGATTTTTGTGATTCAGGATAAAGATTGAAAAAATGTGAAATGATTTAAATGCATTTGTGATTCAATATGATTAACTGATTATTTAACATTTCCATGAGTCATTATTCTTGAAAGATTAAGAAAACATTTTCAATAATTATGATGTTGACCTTGGATTAATTTTCTTATAGTTATATAATATTTTGAGAAAATGAAATGATTGATTTGCTTAAGGACAAGTAATTATTTAATTAATCAGGGAATTGATGGGGTTTAAATTGATTGTATTTTTAATGGATACTTGTTATGGTTTGAACCCTAATCAAATGATTAAATATTAAATTTATTTTTTTCAATGATTAATTTTTAAATGGTTAGAAAAATTGAAGATTGGAGCAAAATTGTTAAAGAAATGCTATATTTTGGACCATCAACGATGGTTTGGAATGACCCTTATTGATGGTCCACAGGCCCGAGTTAAAGGAGTCAAAATAAACTATCAACAACAATTTAACTGCCCTTTAATAGCCTCATTGTTCTTCAAGTCCACCTATCATTATAAGCGCAAGCAAGTAAATCAACCACTAAATCTCCACATTTCCAACTGAGTCATACTTCCAATTAATGCCTTTGTCTGAAAAGGGCCAAGTGGGCTATCCTAGAGCTTTAAAAGAGGGGGTAAAATTCAATGACATGCCATAACAAGAGGGAGATCAAATCTAAAAGTTCTAAGTTTTTCTCTAGCTTCTCTCTTGATAGTTCTTAGTGTTCTTATGCTTCAAACAATTATAAATTTGATTATGAGTTATTTCTACTTTTCCAAATGTTGGAGATTGATGTTAAGACATTAATCTAAGTCTAGAAATTATCTAATGAGTTTCTATAACTCAAATTACTTATGTTATGCTCATGTTTTTCATGATTAATTAAGAAGTTTGGTTTATTCTTAAATCTTTTTATGTCCTTTGATTTTCATGAATTTTTATTGTTGACTTAGAGCTATAATGCAGTTCAGATTAAGTTAAAGAAGCTATGGATTATCCACGAGCTCTATTCTTGGATGTTTGTAACTTATAAAACTCATTATTTAGCTTATGTATTAACATTAATCAAATTATGTTGCTTAAGATGGTTGTTTTGTTTACTTTAATGATCATATGTGGTTGATTTATTTTCTACTTAAGGATTGGTGTACAAATGAATTAAGTGAGCTTTTTGGCATGATAAATAGACTAATTTTTGTTTATTGAAAGGCTAGATCATATGATTTTAAGTTGGCCACTTAATAAAAGATTAGAAGTTAATCTTAGGCTAGAGAAATTAACTTATACTGAAGGAAAAATTAATAAGCAGAAAAAAAATAATCATTTCATGACCAAACCTGGATTATTCATTAGAGTTTAAGTTTTCATATTAATTTTACACAAGTTAATTTCTTGATCTTAAGGCCTATTAACTTAATTTGATGTATTACCAATCTTTAAATTAAGATTAATAAAGAAAAGGTATAGTCTTAACCATAGCTTTGTCTTAAAATTAGGAAGATATTTTAATTTAACTCTTAAAAATGTTAATTGTTCAATTAATTAATTGAAGACCTTATCCTTAGCTAATTTCCATAATAAGGCAATTTTTTAAAATGATTTAGAAGTCATTTTACATGGTTTGAAGAAAGTTAAATTAGTTTAATATTTTTTGGCCTTTTAATCAATATTTTGGAATTCCTAGATAATTGTAACGTAATTACATTAATATTTATAGAATATCCCTATAGGATAAACACTTTGGGTCTTAAAATCACTCTATTATATTACTTTTTCAATAAGTTCACTTGCTTACAACTTGGTTAAATTCAATGTAAAAATTGTTTAAAATCATAAGCCACCTAACCAATAACAACAAGCCTTCTTGGCTAAGTATTTCCCATTGATGAAGACTATTATAATCATAAAGGAGATTACAAATTTTTAGTTGAGTGAGGGGGAATCCTTATATAAAGCATGAGATAGATTTAAAGAATTACAAAGGAGCTGCTCTCACCACAATTTATCAAAGGAGTTTTTGCTGCAAAAATTCTATAGTAGAGTTAATACACATACAAGAGGGACTATCAATGTAGCCATTAAAGGTTCTTTTATGCAGAAAATGATTTATGCTACTTATGATTTGTTAAAAGATACGGTAAATAATAGTTGCCTTTGTAAAACGGAATGGATTAAGTAACAAATCCTTAAAGAGCATAAGGGAATGATAGTCATGGATTCAGTGACTACCTTACAAGCTTAAATGTCAACCCTCACTAAGCAATTGAGTAGCCTATAAGCCACTTCCTCAAACCCAATAAAGGCAATGCAATATGGGTATGAGTTGTGTGGTCAAGATAATCATGTAATAGTTGAGTGTTTTTTTATGGCTAGTAATGATATAGAGCAAGTCAATTATATAAAGGCACCATAAGGATGATTAGGTAATAACCACTATTTTAACACTTATAATATAGGGACTTTTCTTTAACTATTTATGCACAGAATAATATGAGAGCATAAGGGCCACCAAGTTTTCAACAGGATAGGCTTGGATCTTTGGATTCAAAGATGGGCAAGCTAATGTACGTGCTAAGTTCCAAGTTTAATAGCCAAGATGAAAGTCAAAAGAGGATAGAAGTCAAATTTTACCAAATAATGAAGAACCATATCTCTTTCATTCAAAACTTAGAGGTCCAATTGGGCAACCTTCTAGTGTAGTATTGATAAGGAATAAGGAAAGTCTCCCGAGTAACTTAGAGTCCAACCTAAGTGAGAAATTGAAGGCTTTTAAGCTAAGAAGTGGGAAGCAGTTGGTAGAACCAAAGGCGAAAGGAGCTGAACCTCCCAAGGAAATGAGTCAAGAGATTAAGAAAAAAGAGGAAGAGAAGTCTTATGTGATACCATTGCTTTACACTTCAAATTTTTCATTCCCACAAAGACTAAAAAAGAATCAAATGAATTTTTCATTTGCTAAATTTTTTAAGAAGATGAAGAAATTGTGAATTAACTTATCATTTGTGGAGCCTTTAGTGAACATGCCTAAATATGTCAAGTTTCTCAAGGACATCCTAGCCAATAAGCAGATTCGGCAAGACAGTAAAAAAGTGTCATTGACAGAGAGTTACGGCTCCATCAATCCTTGTCATATGCCCTCTAAATTGAAAGATCTAGAGAGTTTCACTATTCCCATATAAATGCATAAGGATGCATTTAATAGTTAATAAATGCGTTTAATAACTAATTCATCTTGTTTCTTTGACAAT
>JAOXYD010237031.1:0-17444 GCA_028565735.1 Pinacopodium congolense | reverse complement strand
ATATAACTAAATATTTATATCACTAAATTGTTTTTGGCTTTGTCACTATTTGCTCCCATCCATAGTTTAAACAACAGAATAAAAAATCTAAAAAATTTATTTTGTCCCCCTAATATTTCAAAAAAAATTAACTTACATCTTACTATTGTTTAAAGTATTATTTTGTCTCTTAATATTTTTAAAAATATTTAACTTACCTCTTAATATTTATAAAATAATATAATGTATTCCATAAATCTTAATTTGGTTAAGATTTTATTAAATTGTCATTGATTCTATATACTTGGCATGTCATTATAATAATATGAATCCTTATTAATGTTGCAATTTTTGAAAAAAATTAAAATTACTCAAAAAAAATTTTAAATGACTTATTTGATTAAGAGGTTCAAATTATCACTTTAACATGTCACATGTGCAAATTTAATGATAATTTAAAGAAATTCTAATAAAGATAGGGTTTAAGGGTCAAATTATATTAGGCAAAAGATTCACCTTGCCTTTTAACGTTTCATAAATAGTTTAATTTGCCCCCTAATGTTTTAGGAGGTATCATTTTACTCCCTAACGTTTGTAAAATGGTTCAATTTACCCCTTAAAGTTTTAAGAGGAATTATTTTATTCCTTAACGTTTGTAAAATGATACAAATTGCCTCTTGAACTTTTACTAAATTGACTTTTCATTAATTAATTATTAAGTATACACCCGTTGGATGTTGACATGTCAATGTAGATTCCAAAAGTAATGTTTATATGAATTTTTAAAAAAAATAATTATTTTAATATTTTTTATTTCGAATTTAAATTGGATCATAATTATATTTTTTTAAAATTCACGTTACTATTATATTTGGGTCTTATATTTTTATGTCAGTATCCCGCATATGTGTTATTAACAGTTAATTGATAGAAAAGTTAACTTAGTAAAGGTTCAGGAGGCAAATTGAATTATTTTACTAACATTATAGGGTAAAGTGGTACCTCCTAAAATATTAGAGAGAAAATTAAATTATTTCTAAAATGTTGATAGGCAAAGTGAACATTTTGCCAATTATATTATTACGCAAATGTTAAAAAGATAAAATATTGTTGTAAATAATGATAGAGGGGTAAAATACATTTTTTTAATGTTAAAAACTAAAATAAACTTTATTGGAGTAATAAAATGACTAAATATATGTTTGAACCACTTAACATTTGTATAGAAATTTATAAAAGATCCTAATGTTTGATAACATTTAAAAAAGACCTTAGCATTTGTAAAATATTTAAAAAAAGACTTTAACATTTCTAAAAATGTTCATATAAGCTTCTAAAATAACAAAATCCCAATGTTTTGATAGAATTTAGTCACATAACTATTAATGTTTTATTTTTTTCATATATTTAATTTATGTGGCCTAAAATCAAACTCCAAAATTAAACATAAGGGTACATGTAGGTTGTCAATGTGGTATAAGTTTATTAAAAAGTTAAAATTTTGGAACTACTAAAAAGTTAATACTCTCTATGGTATTAGTAGTTGCAAAAGAAACTCATAAAAAGATAAAATTTTGGTAGCTTGGAAGTCATTTTTGAACGTTTTATAAAATACTATGGTCCTTTTAAAATAATGTCAAATATTAAGACTTTTTTAAAAAAAATTTACAAATATTAAGGATTAAAATATATTTTAATCAATTAACAAAAACTAGTTATTTGATGGGAACCATAATTTCTTAGCGAATTTAATAAATCAATTCATTAACAAATAAAGAATAAGTAACTAAATATTAAAAAATATTCTTATTATTACTTTTATATTAACTTAATTTAATTCGATTCAATTCAATATAATTTGATTTTATGGAACAATTTTCAATTTCACCATAATTTATATTTTTGATAAAAGACTTATTAAATTTAAAAAGTTATCGTCAATTGTACTGGTGCTGGGGACGAAGAAGAGGAAAAGACTAAAAATCACTTATGTTTCAAATGTTCCTATTCATTCAAACTTTGGTAAGCCTTTCAGCAGCTGTGCAACCTTTCCGTTAATTTAAATGATTGGAACGTGATGTTGAATTGGATTATATGCAAAGAAATGGCAAGACTGAGGATGACTATGCTGGTATTAAGCTTAGTTTCAGTGGATGCATATATGCCCTGCAATGGAGAGAGAAAGAAATCACAGGTTGTACCGTAATTCCAAGAGAGATTGTCAGGCCTTCATCGCTACAACAGTTAGGTGGATAAGGAAGGTGACAAATGCTTTCAAATTGGGAGATTGGGAAAGAAGAGCGAGCTGTTCGTTTCTTGGCATCTGGTGAGAAACTAATTGGCTACTTATTGTGTTCTTTCACAGTGCAAGGGGAGGAGACTGTTCGGCCATGATCAGCATTGATGCAAGAACGTCTCAAAATCCAGTAAAGGAGCAGTTATGATGTTTTATAATCGGAGGTCGGGTTTAAGTAAAATGTACTAGTAAGGTTTTGCTGTTGTTTTTCTATTATAGCTTGACAATGCAAGTTTTGATTTGTAATTTTATTTTTTTTAATTTTCAGAAAAAAAAAACAAGCTAAGGTTAATACAGTAGCATTTATTAGTGTGTTCAATATTATATTATCATGTTAGATTAAGCTACATACATTGTGTTGAAATTTAATGAAAATTTTTAAAGAAAATTTTTTTTATAGCCATTAGATTTTATTTTACGCTGAGAAATTATCTGGTATGTACTAGAAACCACCTATTTTCAGTTCCTTATTTTTTAAAAAAATCTTGTGTTTTGCATTTGAGTATTCTCTTCTTTCTCTCTTTAATTTACTCTCTTCTACACTAATTGCTAAAAATTTTCCAAGCATTGTCTTCTTCATATATTACCTCTTTTACATAAAAGGGAGAGGTAAAAAAAAGTTAGTAAAACATTAGATGTCTCAAATTGAAATCTTAAAATTACAAGAGAAATTTCTTACTTTATAAATCAACTAAGTGATTTTGATGATGATTTTGACAAAAATGTTCGCATGGATTGATATAAGTCGAAGGAAATGCTAAAATATGATATGAGCTATTTTTCTTAATTATGGATGGAACTTCGCCATGTCCTATTCTAGCTAAAAATTAAAATGATTCCGATCACTAACCCTAATTTTTCTAACACATTTAAACTTTTTAATAAATATGATTCCGATCACTAACACACACACAAGAGAGTTACTTCCTTAACCCTAATTTTTCTAATGCATAATTCATAGAAATTAAAGAAACAATTTATTTAATTTAATGATGAAATATAACTAATAGATGCATTAAATTTTCTAATGCTGGATTTAATCAATGATGCATAATTCTTTATTTAAATTTTATTATTAAAAATTATTCACCTTTAAATATTTTTATTTTATGTATAAATTATAAGTTTTTGTAGTTGTCCTAATAACATAATATTTAATGAAACAAAATGAAATAACTTTCCATTATAGTTATTTCATTAGACATCTAATATGATCGCATATAAATTGTAATCACAAGAATGTTATCATTCCACATCTTAAAAATGAAGTAAACTTAAAACTTATAAATATTATAATTTGATTATAAAATGAACACATATTATAAAAGTCAAAATATTAGTATATTTTTTAAGAAGCAAATTTGACCTAAAACATACTTTAAACGTTATTTTGAATTTTTTTGCAAAATTAAATTGAATTTATTTAGAATTATGAAAAAAAAACTTTTACAGTTTTCAAATCACATTAATTGTATGTTTATTATATGTACAAATACATATATGTGGCGAATATTTAAATAAATATATTATTTTTATCCATACTCATATAAAAAAGAATCAATATCCTGATTCATCCTAACATATTTAAACTTTTTAAATTTATGTTCTACACTATATCATGTATAAATAATATTGGACATGCATATATTTATTTATATAAACTTTTGAAAGAATTAATTTCTTTATTAATCCTAAAGTATCAATGTTCAAAAGAATATTAAAGTAAATCTTATTCAAAAAAGAAATATATGTATGTTACATTATGATAACAATAATTATTATTTTATTAGAATTTAACATATGATATAAAAATTAAAGTATGACTTGAAAATATTTTAAACATATATTATAACAAAGTTGCATATTTATTAAAAATTTTATATTTATGATAATATTATTGTAAGTGTTCTCCATATTTATGTATTCTAAAAAATTAATTTGATTTTAAACTTACAAAGTTTGAAATTTTATTATAACAATTAAAACATCTCATAAAAATGAAAAAATTTAACATCCATTTAAAAAAGTGAACTTAATTTCAAATATCATCTTCACATATTTAAAAATTGTCATAATCATTTTTTTTACATTAATGCAATATAAGAAGTGTGTTAAACTCCTCAAAGTACGTGTTTCAAGTTTATAAAATAATACTTTTAAACTTTTCAAAAGTATACACATATTTTCTCACTTTTGAATTTCTTTCTTTACATCTATAAGTACCATTTACATCTTTACAAAGAAGAGATGTCTTGGCCTTCATATGGCACATAAAAGGAGTAGTGAATAAGGTGATAATAAAATTTTTAATATTTTTATTTAATTGAAGTATTCTCTTAATGCAATGTGAAATATTAATAATATATTAAATAGTGTAATAATAAAACTTGAATTGAAACAAACTTATAAAATAAAAAGATAAGGGAAGATAAAAGCAAACTAATTTGTAGTAGTTTGATGCATAAATTACACATGCATCTACTCTTCAATACTATTTTAGAAATTTCACTAACTTAATTTTTTTTATAGATGAAGACAAATCCTTAGAACTATCTTCTTCACAAGTGAAGGCTAAGTTTTATAATGGAAAACCTAAGGGGCCCAGAAACTTTATAATATTAATTTACTAGCCCAACCTAAAATATGCTCATTTTTTGGGGCCCAGTAGTTAGGTTCCTCTTATAATATCAATTTAACTATCCCAACATAAAATATTCTCTAAATGATCTCGCTCCATTAACGAAAAATGTTTAGAAAAGGATTATCTATCACTCAAGATGAATGTGCCTAAAACACTTTAAGAACAATCTTCAAAATCATCTAAATGATCACATAATATTCTAGATTCGAACAATTTTAAAGATCATCTAAATGATCATACAATATTCTTGATTCACTACAACTTAAGGGGATGCATTATACACATTCCAAGACATTTATATATAGGTTAAAAAAAATCCTTTAACAAGTCATTTATAGCTATTTGAATGCATTAAAAATCATTTAATACTCATTTTGCCATTTGTAATATATATTTCGCCCCTAATAGTCAACCACTTAGACACATTAATCAACTAGTCTATCCTATAAGTCAACTAATTTTTGTGAAAATTACAAATTGGTTAACTACTATTCTACTCACTAGTTGATCAATCTCTAATCGACCACCATTGGTCAACTAGTCCTTTCAAAAATTAGTTTTTCATATATTATATGCATTTTTAACATATGTAGATAACCTTAAAACATATTCTAATATTTTCAAGTACTTCTTTCTTACAAAATTTAATATACATAAACTTCAAACTAGTTATCTAAAAGATCTTTTTGAAAGACAAATTAAATTAACCGGAAATAATAATAGCACATAAAGCCACAAACACAATTTATTTATCCAAAGAATTTGATGTCCACTGTAAAGAAAGGTATGGAATCAGTTATCTAGTAGTGAAACATCCACGTAGTGACGTAGATCACTTTCCTTCTTTTAATTTTACAACTTCAAAGCATTCTTGAATTCCCAAAAATATTTTAATTTATCAAAAGAGTTATTTAAAAGCTTTTTCTACATAATTCCTTTTGATTATACAACCTATATGCATAAACTCTAACATGAATGTATACACATGATTTTGAACCCATAAGTATTTTAGGAAGATCAAGACAAGATTTACAAAAAGATAAAGAAAAATATAACCTATTTAAAAATATGATATTAATCTTGAGTCTTTTTTTAACACTTGCTCATTATGAATTATACCTTTAGCTCCAGTGGCTCCAAATTGTGTCACTTAACATCATTTATTTGTTCATATTTTTCCGTTACAACAACAAGTATTATATTATCATCAAAACCTATGTGAAACTTTCCTTAGTTTAACAATCAATCCCCTCTTTTTTATAATGATAAAATTACATGATATTAGAAAAATATAAAAAGAAAATAATATATAATGCATATAATTTTGCTTCTCTTTAATCTAATATTAAAAAATTTCTCCTGTTTTTTGGAATCATGAAAAAGTTATTCATAAATTCAAAAACAAGGGGTTTTTAAATCATATACTCAATAAGCCAAATTTATTCCAATACCATTTAGATTTTCTTCCTAGTTGTATAGTATCAAAAATAGCAATTACTTTATCAAATATCATAACTTAAATACTCAAGAAGTTATTAAAGGAAAAACTTTAAAACTCTTCCACTCAAAATTCATTAAAAGCAAAGCTCTCCCAATTCATGCATTATAAGTCATAAACAACTTTAAAACAACTCCTTCTAAATAAGAGTAATTATCATATTTCCTCTCCCCATCTTTTTCAATATTAAAAAGGATTCAACTAAGCATCATAATGTTACTAATACAAAAAAAATCAATTTAAATTAATGCACTCTTCTTAAAATTATGCATCACAAAACAAAAATCTTTGAGCTAAAACATTATTAAATTTCTCCACCTTTTTATAAAGAAAAATAAGATAAACTTATCAAAATTACCAAAAGCCATCAAAAACTAAAAAATCATCAAAATTAACAATACTCTCCATTAATTTAATGATTTTATAAATCCTCCTCCTTTTTATAAGGTCAAAAATAATACAAAACCATCAATAACATCAACATTGTTAAAATCAAAGCTCCCTATAAATAAAAGCACTTAAAATTACATAATTTCTCTTCCTTTTTATCAATATTAAAATATTATAAATGTGAAAATCTATAAGCATCAAAAGGAACAATTAAGTATACGGGAGATCTAAATATCTCAAACATAAATGTTAACATTAAAATTCAAATGTTACTAAAAACATTCAAACGTACAAGAATATATCTACATGCTCCTCCTATAAAAAAGCACAAACGTCACTAATATCTCTTCCAAGAGGATATTATCCAAAAAGCATATTCCCACACAATTTTGCAATGTTTCTAGTTTTGTTATAATCATGAAAAATCTTTCCTCTTCAATTAATGCATCATATAAATCATTTTTACCTTTTAATCTATAAATAACATTAAGGTATGGAGTAATAAAAGTATAAAAGGAATATCGTAAATGACATTTAAGTAACTACTCCCCTTACATATATGAAAACAAAGCTTTTACTTCCAAAACTTTATTTCAAGTCAATATTCTCAAATACTTTCAATATGAAACAAGTTTATATCTTTAAAGATCACTTCATTTTCTTCTTATTACTTGGTTCAACAATGTGATTACTTGATTAGCTTATGTGAGAGATAACATTTGCCACTAGATGTAGATGCTATTTTCCACAATTCATTGGATACCACTTGTTAAGTAGTTAGGAGATACTCTGGTGGCTTCCTCACTAGATATCCACTTAATGTTTGACTTACAAAACAAAAGTTCAATAAGTTTTTTATATCTATACTATTTTTAGATCCTTCATGGTTAATTTATTTTCCTTTGTTACAACCTATAAGCTTGCTAAACAAATATTTTCCAAAAAGTAATATCTTTAAGTATGTTTATAAACACAAAAATAACATCTCACATGATGGAAATTGAAATTGCCAATATCATATTAGAAAGAGCACTAAATATATAATATTTTCTTATTCTACATTGAACAAATTGATATATGTACCTTGGGTTCCCAAATCAATTTGGTTTGTCAATGGCTTATTCTTGAATCATTTCCAACCCAAATTATAGAAAAGTTATTCCACCATTTTTGTTTAGCATAACAAGATATTTCATTATGTCCAAATTATCTACAAAAATGATAAGTCATAGGTATATTTTGATGTGTTCTATATATGTCTCTCTATATATATTCCTAAGTCTTTCATGATAAGTCCTCATATGATAATAAAGCCTAGGTGGTGATATTATGTCTTCCCATAGGCATTATATTTAACTTGATGAGAAGCATTATATGAGTGATAATGATTTCGTCAATCCTAAATGACACCAAAGAGGGGGAGGGGATGAAATAGGTTCCCTAAATTTTTTAAAAGATGATTATACCTAATTACACAATCCTTCTAAACAAATATGCGAAAGCTTAATAAGCAATTTAATAAACAATATAAACAATATGCAATAATGTAAAACTTGAAAATAAAAGAGTAGGGTAAGAAGGTGTAAACAAAATAAATAGTAGTTTAGTGTCTAATTTGACACCTATGTCCACTATCATGCACTTTGTTGGGTATTTCACCATAAATAAAGTCACTTATACATAATTGGTCCTTTTTTCAAAGGTTTTAGGATAACCTTTATAACTGTTAAATTCACAACTCACAATCCCTTAAAGTGCACTAAAACTTTTTCTCACTCAACTCATAAAGTGCTTAAGAGTGGTTTAAAAATCCCTTAAAAGAAAATGATCAAACAAGCTCATAAATTTCACCTAAACCCACATAAAACTCAATTAATTTTCACTAAACAAAACTCAAAATGATTCAATTCATTTATGTATGTGTTTCTCAACTCTTGGATGCATTACAAACTACCTAATGCACTTACTTATAGTGAAAATTTGACCAACTAGCTTTTTGTAACTATTGTATAATGTTAAAATCCATTAAATTCATTTTACCGTTGAGTTTTATTTGTTGGAATGTGATTCTTACAAACACTGGTCTACTAGTCTTGATTGATACATGGTATTAATTGACCAATCTTCTAAAATTAAGCACGCTAGTCAACAAATTAAACCCTTTGGTTGACCAATCTCTTTACATACTATTTTTTCACACTTCAAAACACATTAAATATATTCAAATCAACCCAAATCAAGTGTTAACACTTCAAAACACTTTTTCAAATCCACACATAAAAAAATTCTCCAAATATATTTTTATTCATCAAGAATATTATTTTAAAACTATTCTCTATACATTTTCTCTTGATTATGTAAACTATATGTATTAACTAATCATGAATGTGATTAAGTATGAATTGAGCCTTTTAAACACAATAATCAGGTCAAGTAAGACTATATCAAAAATTAACTTTTAAAACCTATTCACATTATTAATTTGGTCTTCAACCTTGAGTTTTTTCAATTAGAAACTTATTTCTATTTTTATTGGTGGATTTCTATGTCTTATTTTATTATTTTTATCATATATATTCATATTATGTTAAATACTGTGCGCACTGATTTAAAATGTATGAAACGTGTACACATGCACTAGCATCAACACAAAGAATGCAAGCACCTCATCTTGCTCTCCCCTTCTTTCTCTCTCTTCTTTATCATCTTTTTTTTTTTTAATTTTCTAACCCTTTGGTGCCTACTTTTCTTTGCCATTTCCATTTGTAGTTCACATTGCCACAACCTTAACCCTTTTTTCTAATCATCAGTGACAATAATCACCATAGATATGACGTTTTTTTCCCTTTATTCTCTCACTTATTTCTACATCTTTCTCAATCAATTTCTTAACAAGTAAACTCAAAAGCCAAACTCAACAATTGTGAGTTTCCAATGGCATTTGAGTGCTACCATATCCAACATTGATCAACATTAAGCCATAGACGAAAGAGGGAGAGAAAGGAAAACCTAAGGGTTACTTTAATGGCTTCTACTTTTTTTTTTTTCAATTGCTTTGTTTTAGTGTTTCATCCATTAATGAGTAGTTCATATCAAAAGCAAATTTTCAAAAATAAAAGAAGGGTGGAATTTTCCTGATAAATTCCAAAACACATATCCATTTTTCTTAAATTAGACAATATAATGCCATATAAAATATTTCCAGAATAATTCTAGAAACCTACGAGAAAAAAATTTCCAGAAAAAAAATAATACGTATTTTAGAATTCAAAGAAAACATCTGGATGGATTTTGATAGAATAAAAAACATATTAATTTATAAGAGGATAAATTATATCTTAAATCAATAACCAAAAAATAAATAATATGTAATGAATTCCTTTTCTTTCATTTTTAAATAATAAGATGCATATATAATCTAGGTTTGATTCTAATCTAACAATTTCACTCGATCATGAAGATCATCAAGATCAATTGATTTTATATGCATATTTAAAGATAAAAATAATCACTTATGAATATTTTTTGTTTTCCATAAGTTAAAGAACTTTTGTTTGTAGTAGAATCCTTTGCAAAATTTTCTTTTAAAGTTATAATTTATACCATTCATTAAAGTGTTTTGAATTTTAAATTTTATACTAAAATTCGAAACATCATATCTCTTTGATTCAAATTGAATAGACATGCCCCTTGATTAAATTTCATCATGGGTAGAATTTTATTTTTATCATTAACTTTGACCTAGTGTTGAGGGCATTGACTTTATTGCCACTTCCACTACGAGAGGTGGCCCTTATTTCGTAGATGTTAGTAAGCAAGAATTGGTGGGTCATTGATAACTCAAATATTTATCCAATTTTGAAATTTCTTACCTTTCTTCTATTGGCCTTATTAATAGAGCTCGAAAGATTTTTTTTTTAGTTTCCTTGTAAACCCATCATCTCTTAGAACATGGTTATTAATAGGTATTTTAAGAATAAGTTACCCTTCGAAGCATAAAAATTTGTTTAATAAAATGTCTAAGAGAAACCATATGTCTTGGAATGCTTTGATATCTAGGTATATTAAGAATATAATATCTTATTTTTAACTTATAACAAAAAGAAATTCTCATTTTTAATCTATCATTTAATTAATTGATTTAGAAAATATTTTTATTTATTTTATTTATAACTTATTATAATTCATGTGTATATATCGTTGTGGAATATATATATATATATATATATGGCACTACACATAAACAAAATTCATGGTATAATTGCAAATAATTAAAATCTAAATATTTTTATATAATTTTTAATTATAGTTAATATTGTAAAATTGGGTCAAGTTTTATATTTAAACTAATATCCCATAATATTTTCATATGATTTTTATTATTAAATAATGATGGTTTTTCATTATCATCAATTATATATTGTCAAAAATTAATTGATATTGATTTAATTTCTTATAATTTTATGAGAGGAAGCTATGGAAAACTATAGAAAAAGTTAATAAAAAGTTTGAAATAAGATAGTTATAGTTTACTAGAATAAATACAGTTCAATATGTGGAAAAAAGTAAAATCTTGTAGTGTGAAATTTATTATTTTGTTTGAACATAAAATTTATTTTATATATAATCAATTTTAAAAATTCTTAATATTCTATTAAAAATTTTACATTAAATTAATATTTTTATTAAAATGACTTGCATTCACAATATTTTTAAAGTTTTTTTAGATCTAATCATTTAATATACAATTAATGTCCTTTTGTATTTATTATAAAGCCATCAAAGTATTTTAAAAGATTATTTGATAATATAAAATTAAAATTTATGTTTATAAAATATTATACTTACTAATTGATAAAGGTAGTTTATATAGGTTTTTATAGCAAGTTTAAATGTGCTTGTACCCCTATTTATCTATTAGTTTTTCTATTTATAATTTATTTTGGTTAAATTATAGTTTTAAGTCCATTTGAAGGGACAAGTTCTCATAAATAAATTTTGATGTATTTTGACAGAAGATCAACAGCAACTCATAACTATGTTGTTATACATCTATTCATCGTTGTTGCACTCTAGATTAAAGACAAAATACTAATGGCAATCCAAAATGATTTTGATGTTTCTTGACTTTAAGTTTAATGGCAATCCAAAATGATGTCGTTGTTTCTTGACTCCATTGGCCATTATACTCCAAGATGGCATGAATTCAAGCAAAACTGAAAGGTAAATTGATAAAATCACCCTTGAACGTATTTTAGGGTTTGAAAAACCTAGCAACCACCTTAAAGGCTGTAAAAAGAAAGCCAAAAGAGAAAGGAAAGGAGCCATAGGAAGAGGCAATAAGTTTTAGTCTTTAGCTTAGTTAGGTTTTTATTTTTCTTTTAGGTTTAGGTTTTCATGTCTTTTGTCCTCTCTTTAAATTAAGTTTAAGTTTCGTAAGGAGCATTCAAAGTAGATTAAGGACCAAGATTTGCAATTGGGATAAAAATAGTTTAGTTGATTCTCTTTAACTTTTCTTTTCTTCTTTGTATTGACTCTCCATTTTCATTAATAAAGTATATGTTCTTTGTTTATATCTTTGTATATTAATGATTATATGTGATTGATTTGCCTTAATTAGGATTAGGGTAGTAGATGGAGCAATTATTGTTCTATTTATCTTTATATTTATTAAAGATCTTTGTTTATTTAAGTGCATAATTTTCCATCATATACTAGCTATCTAGAATAGATTCTTAAGTTATTAGGGATATGAGAAATCAATTCTAATCACTAAAAAAATCAATAAAAAACATAATTAAGTCAACGAATGACTAAATTTTTATTCTTTGTTAAGTTTGAACTTCCTGAACTTTTTACCTATTAGTTTAAATTCATGGAATGGTCAAACAATAAATTAGAGTTAATGGAAATGAGGCTTTTACTTAATCATAACTCTATCCTCTTTTAGAGAAGCTACTCAAGATCTAATCACACAAAATTTCTCCAAACTTAGTTAATCCATTAAAACTCGTACCCTTCTCTAGACTTTGAGATTGTTAAACCTTAATTTTTACCTGTGATCTATTACTTAATGGTAATTTGGTTAATTTAGTTGTTTAAGTGGTAATTTAGTTAATTTAGTTGTTTGATTTAGTTTATAACCTTAATTTGGCATTTCTAGATAATCATATACCGAGTAACCTAATAATTATAATAGACTGTTATAGAAAAGATCTTTGGTCTTAAAATCTACTATATTACTTGTTATCGGAGTGTACTTGCTTCTAGTTGATCTTATATTAAAATTGAATGAGTTAAAGTAGTAAGAGACCACGCAAGACTGTAAATCCAAATTTAATATATTTTTGTTCATATTAATTTTTTCATAATAATTGACAGTCATATAGATAAAGGTATATATCGTATTTATTATATTCATTTAAATAAAATAAAATTGTAAAGCATTGAGTTTAAATATATTAATATAAAAGAAAGTAACATAGAAAAATATATAAGAGAATGTTCACTTACAAATAAGAAGGAATGTATTTTTCTTTAGAGGAAGTGAGGGAAGATCGTTCTCGGTAGATAATAAGATAATTCTCAACATAAAATAAAATAATAATCATGATAAATTATTTTATAAACTTATTTAAATTTTAGTTAACTATGAAAAAATATTTCTTATGTTAATTTAACATGGTCCTTTCACATTAGACATATTAGAGATATTAATATAATCCTAACATCACGTTATAAATGATGAAAATTTTAAAAATGGTAAAATTTTCATCAAAATAAAGTTGTGTTCATTTCAAAATTTTTATAAATATCATGACTTTCTTTGGAATTAACCTTAAAAAGGTTAATATATGTTACACAACATGGCTAATGTGATTAGAATTTGTAATCTCATGTTAAAATTTTAGGTAAATTATAAAAATATGAACTTTCATGAAATTTGTAATTATAGCCAGAGCATAATATTTTGGCAATTAATTACAACAACTCTCAAATTTTTGTAAATATGGCCTACTATTTGATACACCGTTAATGATGATGATGTGTCATCCACGTTAGCCAGGCGACGTGACACGTGTGTGACAACGTGTCAATCACAGGTGGAAAATAAAAAAATAAAAAAAATAAATTAATTATAAACTATGGGTTGCCATTTTTTAAAGGAGCAAAATGCATAAACCTAATTCCTTCTATTGCTATTGCACCTTCGATTATGCCTTCTCCCCCATCGTCCTCAATGTGAAGCATCTCTAGTGGTGCTCTGGTTCACTCCTTCATTCGTGGTGGTACTTAGTTCGCCTATCCTTGTTCAAAATGGTCACTACTAACCTGAAGTCATTATCGCATATTATCGTTAGAATAAAATTAGACCATGTATTCCTAAAGAAGCTTCGTGAGGTATGTTCTTCTGAAAGATTGGCAGTCTTCTTATTATTGTGGCATACATACACTTCAACAATCATCTGAGCTATAGTTTCATATTATTTAATTTTTTTTAGATGATGATGCTTACTGAACTGTGTTATATGTGAATGGTATTAGTTGTATACCCTGAGGAAGCCTTCAATGGGCCTATTCTTAAGCATGCTATTATTATCCCGTGTGGAAGCCTTCTTATGGTTTGTTGTCCAAGCTTTGATATGGCTTGAATTGCGAGATTGTGAACCTAACACTCGATTAAAAAATTAATAGTTGATATTTTGTTAATCATTTCATGATAATTGAAACTTATTATGGACTATAGTTGATATTTTGTCAAGAATGGGAGGTTAAATTATTATTTGAAGTCCAAATTACTCATGGTATAGGTGAGAGAAAAGTGTACGTAGCTTTTATTGTTTATACACCTAGCATATATAAGACATGGGAAAAGTGCAAAAGTGTCATCGATAAATTTACAAATGTTGTTTATTGTTGTTTCAAAAATTTAGCAAAAGCTAAAAGGACGTATTGTCAATTTTGTCAAAATAATGCATTATATTCAATGGTAAAATAAACCTTTTATTTTAGTTTTTACTATCATCTCTCTATGTGGGTTATCTTTTTTTGAAATGGTTTCTAATTCATAATGTGATTACATCTCATATTCAGTATATTGATTGCGTTAATTGTAATGAGCAAATGATCTTGTGGATAGCTAATTCTAAGCCTAGTATTGATCGACATTTTTATCAATGTGTTAACGCTAAAGTAAGTATTTGTAATTTTGGAACAAAACATATTATTATGTATTGATTAATGAACAATGAAATTGTAGGGCTCTTATAGGTATTTAGTTATTAAAAATTAGTTGAAGGTATGTTACTGTAAACAATTTTTTCCATATAGTAGATATCCTCTAGGGTAAGATTCGTGTGTGCAAGGATCATTGTTATTCACAAGAGGAATGTATAAGATGTTATGAAAACATCAGACGGACTATGTCATAACTTTAATAATAATGTTTTTATGCTTTATTTTTATAGGTTCCATGTGACTATTTATTTTGAGCTTATGATGTTTCCAGCTTTAGTTCTATTTAATATAATGTACCTTTTCCATTCAAATATGTATGTAAAGCATTTTTTTAATGCCAATGGCTACCTTTTCTGAGGTGGATCGTCATTTTTATTGACATTGCATATGACTTACCGTTTATAAAGTTGGTGGCAATAGAATTTCTGGCATTAGAACTACTTTTCCATTATTATTATTGTTGTTGACAAATAAAGTTGAATGAAATGATATCTAACATTTGTTAATTTTAATTGGATGAGATAAGCTAGAGGCTTTTTGCAATATGATGTTTATTTTGTTGACTATTAATAGTTATATTTTTTAAATTAGATAAAAGTTTACCCATTGATTCACCTATGGTAAGCAATAAAGAACTTAATTGAAGAGGAAAGAAAACGTAGTAAAATACCATTCAATATAGCAACAACTGCACATATACATAAATTCTGCTACATAAACCATCAGTTACTTAATCATGTTTTGATATGAGAGTAAACCAAATTTCTATTTATGTCAAGAAACGGATAATAGACATAAGATTACATTTAACTATTACATCAATGTCAATTATGCCTGTTTGTCATCCTTTAAGCTCTATCTACTTATTGCATTTGAGTTTTAACTTGGACATGTCCTCATTGTTCTTGCCCCTTTTGTGCTTTTCGTCCTTGCGATTCTCCTGTAAATAATGTTCTAATTAGAAATAACCTACACAAAATAAATTAGGAACTAGATACAAGAAAGTGTACTACATAATCAGACAATATCTATAGTATAAAAGTTTGACATCCATCAGAATGGCAAGATACATTATCATTGAAAGTTCTATTACCACCAACTTTACAAATGATAGCTAAGGTGGAAGTCTTGACATTTCTCAAGTCCATCAGATATCATATAAGAAAGTTCATAGGCTCTATAAGAATTGTTTTAGCTAAGGTGGAAGTCTTGACATTTATTAAGCCTTGGAGGTATAGGGATCAATTCGCGCATCTGAATTGATATCTTTGCATTATAATGAATCATTTATAAATGATAGTATCCATAGTGTTAGTCCTATATAGAACCTACGAGGGGGTGAATTGGGTTCTTAAAAATTGCTTCTATATTATTAAACCTAAATCTTTTTCCAATTTAATTAAATATGGAAATTAAACAATAATTTAATTAATTAAAATAATAATAATAACTTAAACAATATAAAATAAATTCATAAAAGTAAAATAGAAAGGGAAGAGAGAGACAACCGATTTATTCTAATTCAGAGTAGTCCATTTGCCTCTGCATCCAGTCCCTAACACCACTGTTGAGATTTTTATATTATACAATTAAAACAAATACAATGTTCTTTTTACAATTTTTTTCAAGGCTCAAGGATAATCTTTCACTCTCCCTTTTGAAGTTTAGGAATAACCTATTACTCCTTTTTCTAAAGCTAAAGGATAACCTCACAACCTTCTTCTTTTTCAAGGCTCAAGAATAACCCTTATAAGAATTCACTCACAATTTTTACCATAAACTCACAAACAACCCCAAGAAAGCTCAAATCATTTATACAATTCTTTCACAATTTTTCTCATATATAAACCACACTTACAACACATATATATACCCATCTCGAAACCTTATAGCCTTTTATAGCCATTTCCCAACATTATAATTCATTAAATGTTATATCCATTGCAAAATCTGTCCGTTGCAAAGTTATTATTGCCTTTTCATCATGTTCGGTTGACTGATTGGGTCATTTAGTCAACCTATCTCTCATTCGATCAACTGATTAACTCATTCAGTTGACCTATGGCTCATTAGATCAACCTAGGCTCATTTAGTCGACCAATCTCATCATTCAATTGACCTATGTCTCATTTGGTTAACCGAACACCCTTGAATGTGCCAACTTGTAACACCACTCGGTATTTTCGTGATATCTTCTCCATTCTTCATCCAATTGCCATGAAATTTGGTAAGCCACTTCTTGACACATTTTTATATTATACTGTAAAATTTCATAGCATTTGAAGCTCTAAAAGTATGACTAAATCATTTTCCAAGTCAATTGTATAGATTTTGGAGCTCAATTGAGCTTGTTCAGTAATCCAGCTTCCAAACTTTGTCCAAACTTAATCAATCAATCCAAA